>JADRCD010094505.1:0-23088 GCA_019843815.1 Montemys delectorum | reverse complement strand
GGGGGGGGCAAGGAAACAGGGGTTTGTTTTTGTTTTCATTTTATTTTATTCTTTCTTTCTTTCTTTCTTTCTTTCTTTCTTTCTTTCTTTCTTTCTTTTGGAGAGGAACCTGGGAAAGGAGATACTATATGACATGTAAATAAGGAAAACATCTAAGAAAAAAAGAAAAAAAAGAGAAAAACTCTATCTCATGATTTTAAAACTCAGAGGAAAGCCTTATAAGTAGAATGAATTCAGTGGAAAATAAATTCACAAAAAAAATTAAATTTGAGAGAGGGGGTACTGTGGGAAAAAATGAGAAGACCAATTTTTTTTATTTATAGGTACAACAGATGAGGGAAAAGAAATTTCATAACATGTTAGCATGATAAGTGAACAGAGCAGGAGAAGATGGCTTTCCCAGTAAAGTGTCTGACACAGATCATAAGAACTTGAATTAAGATCTCCAGCACCTACATAAAAGCTGGGCATTATGGTATAAGTCTGTAAGGCCAGAGTTATTGGGGCACAGAAACAGTGGACCCCTGAAGCTCTTTGTCTGGCTGTCCTAGCTGAAATACAAATACAATCAGCTGGGGTTTACAGGGCCATGACACCAGACACAAGCCTACATTTCATATCAATTTTCATGTACAATTCAAAGTAAAGAAGAAACACATTTATTATATATGCTCCATCTATCTATACATGGGTGGGTGTTTCTCAGATCGAGTCAGTTCTGGAAATCTCTACAATATTTTGTCATGCTTGGTGAGCAAAGTTATGCTGAGGCACTGGCATCTAATTTTCCATCTCAATTCATATAACTTTCAGACCAATGATGTTTAACTAAAAAGATAAAAGAGGCACTGGAGCCCTATTTCAGTTCCTCCACAGTTGAGTGTGTTGTACTTTTGCAGAGGGACTGAGTTCAAACCCAGAACTCACATTAGGTGAGTAAGAGCCATCTGTAACTCTACTTCCAGGTATTCAATGTCTTGTTCCTGCACTCAACACAGCACAGGACCACCAACAAACATATAACTTAAAAATATTAGATGATCTTCTGAAGAGAGAGAAAAGAAAAATACAAAGAAGAAGAACAACGAATAGATTAAGAGGAGGAAAAAGGAAAATCAGCAAGAATCACCTTCCCCTATTCCATCTGCATCTCAGACTTCTGACTTTACACTTCTTGTTGTGGAAAAAAACCCACCCACCTGTGCATCTTATGATGCTGTGGAGATGAGCAGAAGTGTCCTGTGGTGGTGAGAAGCCTCTACTCCCTAGTGGATAGCTTTACTTATTATTCACTGGATTCCTCCTCACTGGACCAGAAGTTTTCATATCTACTCTAGGTCTAGAACAGCATCTATAGAAGGGACTGAAAAAAAAACTTTTAAACATTGTTGCCTCAACTGTATGTCAGTAAAAACATGTATAAATTACATGACCAAATCCAAGGAAGCAATTAAGATGAGTTGGGAAGAAAACTTTCTGATCCCTAGACTAGACCAAATATGATAGAGATTAATGCAGGAGGCACAAAAGTCCAACAACAACAACAACAACAACAACAAAAATGTAGAAGCAAGATTTGGCCAGTTTAGAAACTTCCTAAGGACCATTTCCAAACACCTAATATTCTGGGACATTTAACAGTTGTTAAGACCATAAGCTTTGGGGTAGACAGATTGCTCAGTGGTTAAAAGAATAGTTAAGAAGAATCTGCTGCTCCTGCAAAGGACCTGAGTTCAATGCCCAGCACCTAGCTTGGCTGCTCATAACTGTAGCTCCAGCTCCATGGGAACCAATGCCATCTGCCATCCTCCACTGGCATCTGCACTCAGTTATACACACCCACAGAAAAATCTTTTTTTTTTTTAAAGAAATAAGACAAGATTATGACACCATGCCTCCAATATTAGCACTGCCAAAGACAGAGCCTGGTGGATCTCTGAATATGAGGCTACTTTGATGTACATAGTGAGTTCCAGACCTATCATTGCTATAGAATGAGACTCCAAAAAAGTTTTTTTGGGAACACCAACATTGAGAAATATAGAGATGTGGAAATCTTGTTTCCAACCTTTCCAATAATACCTTCTGGAAGATTCATGGGGAACGAGTTAATGTTCGTTTCCTTTTATACTCTCCAGAAATCCATCCTATGCATCTAAAACTATTTGTATACTGCAGATGCCACACACTTTGGTTGCAGGACACAGGGATTAAGCAAAAATTGACTCAGCCTCCTTTCCCTGCTGTCAGAAGGTACTGTGCAGGGTGATGGGTGAAAAGTCATCATCAACAGTCTTGCTCAGCTTGCACCCTACATGCAACACTACTGACCTCCGAATCAAAATGAGCCCACTGCAGTGGCCATTATAGGGACAATGAACTACTTTCTACTTAACATTTGAGGACCACTCCTCAGGATGCAATTCATGCCTTGAATTTTAAACCTAGGTGAGAGCATGTGAGAGACATGGACCTAGGCAATAATGGGGAAATATTTATGATTATCTTTCTAAATGGACATTTTGTACCTCTCAAAGTACCTTCTAAACATTTATGTCTGTGCCCATGGGTAACTACTGTTGTCAGCTTTGGCTCCAAAAGTTTCTTTGTGCAGTGAGTTGGAAGTTACTGCTGAGACTGATGATTCTGAGGGGAAAAATGACTACTGAATGCTTAGCCCTGTACCACCAACTACCTAGAGCTTAAGGGGTGTCACAGAAAAGGAGGAACCAGAGAGAAAGTAGAATCAAAGAAAGGGATGGAGTACTCTGTAACTCTGCTTCCAGGATAAAGTGATCTCCACATTCAGGAACTCACATCAACTCATGAGTGTCCCAATCGATTGCTGGGACCAAGTCATTCTTCAGCAATGAATCCACTTAAAAGTTGCATGCTTCACCGGGCAGTGGTGGTGCACGCCTTTAATCCCAGCACTTGGGAGGCAGAGGCAGGTGGATTTCTGAGTTTGAGGCCAGCCTGGTCTACAGAGTGAGTTCCAGGACAGCCAGGGCTACACAGAGAAATGTTGTCTCAAAAAGAAAGAAAGAAAGAAAGAAAGAAAGAAAGAAAGAAAGAAAGAAAGAAAGAAAGAAAGAAAGAAAGAAAGAAAAGGAAAGAAAAGAAAAGAAAAAGGAAAGAAAAAAAGTTGCATGCTTCTGCAATAAACCCTCAGTCATTCACCTACTAAGCAACGCTAATGAAAAGTTCAATCTGAACAAGAGGGCAGGGATGAGCAGGAGTGGGAAAAAGATGTGAGGAGAAAAGGTAATGGGGGACACTATGATCAAGATGCACATATGTGTGTATGAAATATAAAATCTATTATAAATGTGCTAATAAATATTAATATAATCTAAAAATTAAAAATTCATAATTTCATATGTTGGAGGAAGCTCATATTGGTGGGATGAAGAAATCATACTTGTCCATCTCAAATGTGGTAAAGTCTTGAACTTATGATTAAAATTTTAACCTAAAATCATATTAATTAAGTCAAAGAAGTAGCAATTTATATGAGCACTTGGTGTGCTTGACTTTCTTTTAACTATTATGAAGACCCTGGTCTGAACCTTCTTCTAAATGAATGCTGGTGCATACATACTTGCGTTTTGAATGTATAGACTTCATGGCAGAATATCCAGGTAATGACTGTCTCTTTCTTTCTCAGAATAGTCACAAGCCAGTTTCCAAAATGGTAACAGCATCTACATTTCCAACAGCAATGGCTAAGGGTTTCCTCCTCCCATATTCTTGTAAACTCTTCACTGTCCAAATTTGGAAATAGTTCCAATTATACTCATAAACATTTTTTATGTTTTTCAGTCATAAGTTGCATTTTTCTGAAAACTATGATGTCAATTTAGTTTTGTCTTTAAAATACTTATTTTCATAAATGGTTTATCAGATACTTGTCCATTTTTTCTGATGTTGTGTTGATTAAATATTGTGTGTGGTTCCCATAACAGCATTTCAGCTTCATACTTATGACTGATTTTATTTTTATGTGTATAAATGTGTTTGTGGGGAGGGAGTACCTGTGTCTGGGTTCCCTCAAAAGTCGAGAGGGAATCAAAGCCCACCAGAACTGCAGTCGAACAGCTACCTGATATCAGTGTTGGGAACCAAACACCAGGGTTCTGCAAAAGCATCTCTTATCTGCTAAGCCATCTTGCCAGACCTATGAGCTCTATGAGTTTTCAGTGTGTTCTATACATAACAGGATTGTTCCACTCTTGAACACACAAAAGCTAGTGTTGTCTGCCTAAGAGTTGTATGCAGGGAGATCAAGCCAGCAGACCTTCCAAAAGGAAGAGCAGAATGGTTCATGAGCTTCTAGCTGAGAAGCTATTGACAGTTAATAGATAAGGAAGAGGAAGAGTCCATTTTCTTTAATGTGAACCATGAGAAGTTGCTCATACTCCTGTGGGTGGCCCCAAACCCATGCACATATGGAAAACACTAATAGGACGTGGGATCGGGGGTTAAGGAGACAGACAGAGGTAAAGACAGAGAGTGTATGCACACGTGCACGCTCTCGTGCACACGCGTGCGCGTGTGCACACACACACACACCTGCATGCATGGCATGTACACACTCCAAACCAGGAGAAGGACTAGCTAGGAAGGAGATCAGCAAGAATGGGAAGAATAAGAGAAGGTAATGACAGTTAGGAGGATGTGTACATAGTGCACTGTATATAAGTAAGGAATTATCCAAATTTTAATTATTATTAAAGAATTAGTCATTTTCTCAGTAATTGCATGCACTGAAGTATATTAAAAGAGCAGGAAGGACACTTGCTTTGGGGGGATAGACATGTAAACATCAAAAAATGTTTTAAAGGTACACAGGTCTAATAAATTATATCAAAACTGTTTTAAAAACAAGTATTTAATATCTACCACTTGTAATCACTATGTTTGATTAATACCTGTATTCTTGGGGCCATTTGTTGCAATTCAAGCAATATATTAGAAACAGAATTCAAAAAAAGTGACTAAATACTCTCCCAGACTCCACATACAGTGGCATCTCAGCAGAGGAAAACTGATCCACGTACAGTGACATCTCAGCAGAGGAAAACTGATCCACGTACAGTGACATCTCAGCAGAGGAAACCTGATCCACGTACAGTGACATCTCAGCAGAGGAAAACTGAGCTCAACAGTGCTGGACATCTCAGCAGATGAAAACAGATCTTAACAGTACTGAACAACTCAGCAGATGAAAACTGATCTCAACAGTGCTGGCAGAAGGAAACTGGAAAAGGCCACAAGCCTGGGCTCAGTATAGGACTTAAAATTTTAACTTAAGAAACTGATGGGTTGCCTGTTTAAAATCTGTGTTAAACTTACTTATCTCTGGTCAACATAGGCATTTCATTGTACATATGACAAAAAACTTAAGGAAATTTTTTTCTTCCAGTATTCAAAAACAATAGTTCTACATGACAAAATACTATTCATAACACTAAACCATGAGCAAAATTCTGTGTATTCTTGTTGTTACACTCTGCCCTATCTATTAAAATGAATTTGGGCTTGGTATGGTGTCATGGGCCTGTAATTCCAGCACTTGTAAAGCAGTGAGGCAGAGGCAAGAGGATCTCTGAGAGTTCTAGGCCAGCCCAGTCTACATAGCATGCTCCAAAATAGCCAGGACTACATAGAGAGACACAGTCTCAAAATAATAATAATAGTAATAATAATAATTAATAATAATAATTTCACTGAAGGAAAATAAAAAAATCCATGAATAGTCATTTTATTACAGATATATAAGTGGCAATTAAGCACATAAAAAAGTGTTTGATCTCAGAATACTTAAGGAAATACAATGAAATACATAGTGAAATGTCACAACAGACTCATCAAATGTGGTAAAATCTTAAATGATGTACACGCCAGGATGGAGAGAAACAGCCACTTCCACATTCTGCTGGTGGGAATGCAAGAGTGAGTAAACACATGACAGTTGGCATTTCCTAAACGGTTCTTAAGATACTCATCTATAACTCCTGCATTACAACTTAGATTATTAACACAAAATGCTTAAAATGCATAGCTATATAAAGACTAACATATCCACATCAGCTTTATTTGTCATATGAAAACTCAATATAAAATTTTCTAAATAAATTAATGTATAAACAATCAGTAGTTGATCCATACAAAACACTATTCAGCAACAGTAATGACTTTTCATATGAGCATCACTATTGAATCTTGAAGTAATTATACAACATATATACATATATAAAAGCATACATGTTTTGATGGCAATAATTTAAAATTCTAAATGATGTAAACTAGTCTGTTGTTTAAGAAAAAGCAGGGTCTGAATAGATGGCTTAACAGTTAAGACCACTAGATGTTCTTCCAGGAAAGCTGGGTTCCCAGTACTCATATGGTTGCCCACAACTATCTGTAACTCCAGTCCCAGGATATCCTACTCCCTCTCCTGGCCTCCCCAGGCACTAGACACACATAGATGCATGCAGAGAAAACACTTGTACTACTAAAAAATAAAGATTAAATTAAAAACAAAACCACTGGTTTCCAGGAGAGGGAGGAAATGTAAATAAAGGGATATGTTGTAAATATAAAAATGACAGGTAAATTTGTTTTCATAACTGTAATGATTCCAAGACTTTATCAAATTGAGGTTTAGAGTCATGCTATGTTGCCCACACTGAGCCACAAACTCCTAGGCTCATGGACTCCTCATTCTTTAGCCTTTCAAGAAATTGGGACTCCAGGCATATGCCACAATGCCATGCTATGCCCTTTAAGTATCAATCATCCAGATGATACATAAATAATGCCATAGAAAGTAGCATAAAATAGTATACCTAGATGCCCTGCTGTTCTCAAAAAATTTCACAACCTGATATGGATTCCATCACCTTTCTTCTCAGAATCTGAAAGTCATAGCCTTGCTCTACTAACTGCCAATCTTAGTAAGTAGTAAAAGTTACTGCCCCTCAAATCACAAGTCAGAATTACACCCTACCCCACAGAATCATCTTCCTCCCCTTGTTTTTCTAACTGTACAGCTCTGGCCCATGGTAGAGCCAGGGGAATAGAGGAATCCACAAAATCATCTCACTATTTCCTCTGACAAAAACTCACAGCCATAGGAAATAGCTATAAAGAATTTGTCAACTCACACAAAATCACTGGAACATCTATGGGTGAAGTTTTAATAGAAGCATGTTCCAGAGTCAGAGAGATGGCTCAGCAAGTAAAAGCATTTGCCAAAAGCCTAATTACCTGAATTCAATCTCTGCAGCCCACATAGTAAAATAGAATCAACTTCAAAGGCTGTCTTCTGACTTCTACACATGTATCACAGTCCATGTGTACCAAGCCACATATATGCACAATAAAAAAATGCAGGATTATTTTCATATCCATTAACTCAGTTCCTGTCCGAATCACTACCCTATGCATGACTTAACACGTAGTTAATGGCTCCAGTGTAAAGCCTGCAGAAGAGATTACCTTCAACAATGCTAGGAATTATGTGACATTCCAGTGGAAAAGTGAATAGAATTGTTCAGGTGGCACAGGAATACCTAGGGTTGTCATTACACACCTCTTCATGAAGACTTCTTACCTCCCAAAAATCATATACCTTCAGTAAGGCTTTCCTGTGAGGGTAGGGGCAGCCATGAAAATTAGACCAATACTCCATGCAGCTGCTTCCTGCAGCTCTACCATACCTTCTAAAACAAAAAGTGGGGATATCTATGGAATTGGTCCATCCCTTCATGCTGACATCACAGGTCACCTGATAAGTCATACCACAGAATAAACAGAACCTTCAAGATCAAAGGAGCATAAACAAACTTCCATTTCAAAAGTTAGGTCAAAATAATGTGTGGCAAGCATTTCACAATCTAGAGAGTTCCACCATGGAAATATTCATCAGGAGCACAGTGTGAGAACAAAATCTGTCCCGAATAAGGTTATCTTTCTCACCAAAGTTGAAAGCACTTAGCAGGGATAATCAGACTCATAATGTTCAGGTGATAAGAGTGACAGGGTTTCTACCACAGATACTGCAAATGACATAAATCAGGATATGGCCCTAGGCATACTAAAAACTGGAATGAGTCTCCTCAGAATTTCCCACATATCTGAAATAACCTCTACTTCTGAAGCCCAGATGAATAATCTCTGAACTCAGAGAAGGCTTCGAGTCTCCTCCAGTGTTACTAAACTAATTAAACAGCATGGTTTTGTTTTTGAGCCAAATTTGAAAAAAAGTTTTATTAAATACTGGCTAGCATGATGGACACTAGCCATGTCCATACCTGGGATTCCCAGAGAATGGCCACAAATTATGTTAGTCAGCTGCTTATAAAGGCAAAACCCACAAGGTTGCACACTGCCCACCTTTGTCCAATCAGGGGCAGGCATAAATCTTCATGCACTTTCTGTCTATGTACTTCTCACCTAAATGGGATAAAGAACACCCTAAGCAGCACATTTCTTACATAATAAAAACTCTTCTTAGGTGTGAACTCGCTGGTATCTGACAAGATTCTATCTACGGCTAAAGGATTTCTCACAGTCATGGCACTCATAAGGTCTTTCTCCAGTGTGAACCCTTTGGTGCTGAATCAGGTCAGACTTGTGGGTAAAGGGTTTCCCACATTCACTACATTCAAAACGCTTTTCTCCACTGTGGCTTCTCTGGTGTTGAATGAGGCTAGCACTCTGATTAAAGGCTTTCCCACATTCGATACACTCATAAGGCTCCAGCATGAACTCTCCAGTGCTGGATGAGGCTAGAGCATTGTCTGAATGACTTCCCACACTCTTCACACTCAAAAGGTCTTGTGCCAGTGTGAATTCTTTGGTGCTGGATAAGGTCACATTTTTCGGGTGAAGGATGTGCCACATTCCCCACATTTGTAAGGCCTTTCTCCAGTGTGAACTCTTTGGTGCTGAATGAGGATGAGTTTGCGACTGAAGGATTTCTCACATTCACTGCACTTATAAGGCCTGTCACCAGTGTGCACTCTCTGGTGTTGAATGAGGTTAGAGAACTGCCTGAAGTATTTTCCACACTCACTACACTCATAAGGCTTTTCCCCACTGTGAATTCGCTCGTGCTGAGTGAGTTCAGCTTTGCAGCTAAAGGCTTTCCCACAATCACCACACTGAACTCGCCTGTGTCTGGTGAGATTAAAGATCTGTCTAAAGGATTTCCCACATTCATAGCACTCATATGGCCTTTCCCCAGTATGAATTCTGTGGTGTCTAAAGAGGCTAGAGTTTTGTCTGAAGGACTCTTCACATTGTTCACATTGATAAGGCCTTTCTCCAGTGCGGATTCTCTGGTGTTCAGTGAGATTGGATTTGTATGTGAAGGATTTCCTACATTCCACACACTCATAATGTACTCTACCACTGTGATGTCTCTGATGGTAAATTAGTTCAGACTTATAAAGGCTTTTCCATATTCAGTACATTTATAGGGCTTTTCTTGAGAACAAAGTCTGTCTTGTGTAGTGAGGTGGCACTTTTTGCTGAAGGACTTCTCATGCTGACTATGCTCATATGTCCTTTGTCCCATGTGACTGTCCTGGTGCTGAGCATGTTTGTAATTGCATGAGAAGGCCTTCTCATACTTACTACACTCAGGTGGCCTTTTCTCAGAGGAGGCACTTGGACATTGAACAAGTGTGTGTTCGCAGCTTGAACCTTTTTGACATTCACTGTCCTTACAATGTTTCTCTCCATTCAAAAGTGTTTCCCCACACTTGCTGCTACTGTAAGGTTGATCACTATTACAAGCACCCTGCTGCTGAACACAGCCTGTGGAAGAGAGAGCCTCCTCCACATCCTTCCCACAGATGAATGGCTTGGTCAACACATGGAATCTGCAGCTTGACATAGCTGAAGACCTGTGAGGATCCCCTTCGAAGGAATTTTCTCCACTGTAACTCTTCCAATGCTGGTTATTGTCTTCATTCAAATTGGAATCTGTTCTGTTCAAGCCCAATGTCTGCACAGGGTGTGTTCTCAGGAAGCAGAGTAAGGAAGATCTCTGTGAGTTGAAGGCCAGCCTGGTCTACATAGTGAGTTCCAATACATCTTGAGCTATATAGAGAGACATTGTCTCCAAAAGGGAAAAAAAGAAAAAAAAGAAAAGAAAGAAATGACAACTACAGGAACTAGACAGAAACCAAGGCATAAGACACTATAGAGAAAGTCTGAGGCTTGTTGTGACTCCTTAGATAGCAATCACTCTTGGGTAAAAATAAAGGTAGACGCCACTCTGGACACTGGGAGTCACGCAAGGACCTTACCCAGAGATGCCACAAGTGCCAAGTTTTCCAGCATCACACTGCAGTACAGGAGCCTCTGGGCCTTATCAAGGAGCACCCACTCTTCCTGGGAGAAGTGAATGGTCACATCCTCAAAGGACACATCCTATCACAATGGAAACAATTCAGCTTATAATCAGCTTCTCTTTCAGGACTCCAATTCAAAGCACTCCAATTTAGTTGCCCCAATATACATCTCTTGCTCTCTATACTTTCCACCTAATATCGGAGGAGACACTTGTCCATTGATGCCCACTCTCTGCTCACTGAAATTGTACCCTTCCATGGAAACACAGGGAGATAAACAGAAAGATAAAATCTAACCTCAAGGCCTAGGATGAAGGCTACTACCCCCTCTTATCTATGCTGTGGCTGTCACAGATACTGGTTAGGGAGAAAAATGGTTAGAGAGAAGATAAGCTAACAAATTTTGTATTGTCAGACAATAGCCCTTTAGACCCTAAAATCTTCCAGACCCAAGGAACACGGGCTTACCTCTTTATCCTATGACTCCTTACTCACCCTACCCCTGCACATTTGTGTATAGAGTTCAATGTTAGGTATCATGTTCAAATGTTTGCTGCTTTATTTGGTGACATATACCTTCTCAATAAAACTGGAAATTACCAGTTTAAGCAGACTGGCTAGCCAGTGAACTCCAGGGATCTTCCTGTCTCTGCTCCATACCTCAATCCCAGTGCTGAGGTTATAGACATGGTCCACAGGGCCCATGCTTTATATAGGTGCTGGAAATCTGAACTCAGGTCCTCATCCATGAAAAGCAACCATTTTGCCCACTGAGCTATCTCTCCAGTCCCAGACATAGCTCTCTGAATCATACTTTTCTTGTATGATTACATTCCCATAGCTATACCCTCAGGATTACATGGTGCTGAATGATAGGGAAAAAAAGAAGTTTATGATCCACTTCCTTCTGAAGATTCCAATGTAATACACATCTCCCCTCTAATCCTATCCACCCATGAGGAAATATAGGCCTGAGTATTACTTACTCCGGGCTCTCAATCTCACTGACTACTCATGCACAGCACCAATACATAGAAGGATGATAGGCAACATCTAATTCTGGCCCTAGCACATAGAGTTGCATGTTTACTACCATAGAACTGCCCAGTAGTCCTGCCCATCCTTCATCCCATATACAACCAAACAACTTTCATTACTATGTCAAGACCTTGAGATCATTAATTTGCACTTTCACCTCAAAAACATAGACCTTCTTGTTCCACACACCTCACTTGCTCACATACAGCCATAGCTACACACTGGAAGCAGCCCCATCGGGCCTACCCATTGGTTAGTCAACACATAGGATCCAGAGAGTCCTTGAGGAATTTCCCAACCTCTCACAGACCCCACTACAAAGCAGCCCCAACCCTGTTATGATGGTATCCTACCTGATGATATTCTTTGGTTCAACCTTACCCACTGTGGTGTTTTGAATAGGTTTGACCCCCATAGACTCATATGTTTGAATACTTGGCCCAGAGGGAGTGTCACTATTAGGAGGTGTGGCTTTGGTGAAGTTGGTGTAGACTTGTTAGAGGATGCTTATCACCATGGGGGTGGGCCTTGAGGTCACTGATGTTCAAGATATGTCCAGTGACCCAGTCTCCTTTTGCAGCCTATAGATCAAGATATAGACCTCTTAGCTCCTCCAGCACCATGTCTGAATACACACTGCCATGCTTACCGTCAGGATAATAATGAGCTAATGTTGAGGTCTATGTATTGTAATGCTAAATACTGATCCCCAAGGCCTGGTTGCCCATAGAGAATCCACACACGTGTACGACATGACTTTGATCCTTGATTAAATAAAGATACTGACTGCCAATAGCCAGGCAGAAGAGACAAAGGCCAGGTTTGAGGTTCTCAGGCTTGAGGTCTGAGCAAGAGCACAAAGAGAGAGAAGAAGGTGAAGAGAAGAGGAAGCCACCATGGGGTAGGTGAATCATGAAAACATAGCTGTGAGGGCTAGCAAATTGGAGTTAAGAGCTGCCCAGATGGAACATGGAAAATTATATCTTGGGGTTATTGATGGAGAAACAGATTCTACTATATAGAGGGTTCCCATCTCTGGTGCTGATTAAGGCTTAGTATAATAATAAAAGTTGCATGTCTTTTATCCAGGAACCAAATGATCAAAGGCAGGGCAAAATCCCCGATTAAGATTAAATATTTCTATAACAGACTAACCTCTGAAACTAAAGCAGCAGACCTTAATTAAATGTTTCCTTTCAAAGAGTTGCCAGGGACATGATGTCTCTTCACTGTGACAAAACCCTAACTAAGACACCCACCAACAATGACCAGTGGAAGCCAGGTATGCCTATAATTTCAGTACTTGGGAGACTATCACAAGTTCAAAGCCAGCTTGGGCTAATATAAACAGCAGAGATAGCCAAAGTGATTAGACGAGATGTGATGCCTAGAATAGACACTAAAACGTGTCACACTAACTGTAAGTTGCACCATATGCTCCAGGGTTCCACTTTCCTGGAGTCATCAATCCATGCTGGGGTGGGCTTTTGTTGACATGGCTATCTAGTGACCACTCACCCATATTCCTGTAAGTAACCCCCCAAAAACTCACTGGCTTACCAACTTGTACTTTGATCTATCCTCGGTTCCCTATCTGGGACTCCTAGATGTTTGTTCATGTCTCCACAGAATTACTGTCAACACATCACCATTTCCCATACTCCACAATCAGTTTCCCATGCAACAGACAACAACAAGGAGCCTAAGGAGGATAGGTTGGTTTGTCAGACTTCTCCACACCCAAATTTCCCATTGTCATTTCCACATATAAAGTACACGTTCTGCTTTTCAGAGAAATATTCTGAATCTGGCTCCTTCACCTCACTGATCCTTATTCCTAAGTAATTCAGTCTCCCCTTCAGGCATAGGCACGCACTGTGGGAGAAGCAACCTTCTACACTTCTATTCACACTTGGCAACATTTTCATACAACCTGCAGCCTATAAATCTCTGGGTTATATACCTAACCTCTTCAAGACTGCAAGGCCCAGGGATACTAGGGAGCACTAAGATACTAGACCAAGGACACTACTAACCTAAAAACTGTCCTCTGGGTAGCATGAGGGTAATGGCAGAATCCACTTACCAGGCCAAGCTCCATAACTGGTTCTGAAGTCAGAGGAACATGAAAAAAGGAGGAGGCTGTTAGAATCTAGCAGCCATTGGCAGTCTTCACAGGCTTAAGTTGCACAGTGACCCTCTCATCACCTTGGGGTTAGAAGGCCTGGGATGACTACAAATCTCTCTATGCAGTGGTCCACAATTCTGAATCTCACCTGAGAGCTGCCACACCTGTGGCACTACTCTCTCCTGCCCCTCATGTCTCCTTCTGTTTGTCATTCCTCTGAGTAACTTCAGGAAAATTTAGAATCCTATTTCCGAATAGGATCTCTGTTCACAATTCTCACTGGCTCCCGGTGTCCAAAGAATTAAACTCAAATTCCTCAGGTGCAAAACGACCTCACAACTGCTTCTACAAACACTTGGATACTAGGACTCTGTATCTTCCTTGCCTAGCCTCCCTTACATGAGTCATCCCTCTGTAACACTCACAAACCCCAGCACATAAGATGTTCTCCCCAGGAGCACTAATTAGGAACTTCAGGGTCATGATGGGGCCTCTCCCGGGACTCTAGCTCTCTGGCGAGAGCCGCAGGATGCAGCACTTACCTGGGCCAGGTTCCTGTGCGTGGTCACACTATTAGATTCTGCAGAAGAACCAAGGACCAGGTCACAGAGGTCTCTTCCCTAGGCCTGGCTCGGGGCACGTGGGCGCAGTCGTTGGGCCTCAGCATGGCCTCTGTACCCTTTGCATTCTGCCATTCGAACTGCCCACCTAGCCCCGAGCTTCTAGTTAGGTAAACAAACCCCAGAAACACCTAAACGACCGCCAAGAAGACCACGCTGGAAGTACACACACACACACACACACACACACACACACACACACACACACACAAATTAATACAAATAAATGCCGAATTTCCGTTGGCTCAACTCCACCTTCTCGTGTATTGCATCCTGGGAAATGTAGTTTCCATCGCTCCACAGGCAGGTACCCTTCCCCCAAGCTTGACTCGTGTGAACTTAGTTTAAAAGAAAACAGGCATGCTGATGTGAATGTGTGACTACAGCTTTTTAGCGAGGGAAAGATACTTAAATAAAGCCGTTCCAGTATTTCTGGGATCTGTTGTACGGCTAATAACCTCTGTGATGGTATCTTATTTCAGATACCATGAAGTTCGTGCATCAAGAGGCTACAAAGAAACAAAATCAAATGAACATTTCCATATAGTAGTTTAGACTCTATATGTGTGCCTGTGTATCTGTATCTGTATATTTATGTATACACTCAGGGACTCCATGATGCAGGTCTCAAGAGTTCATCCCATCCATGAAGGATGAGACTTCATGGTGTTTCATATATATATGGGTCACCCATGCACCTTTAAGAACCCCTCACCAGTGCCCACACACAAAAATGCTGTGTGTGTGTATACATGTGTGCACATCATACACACATATCCATACCCATATCTGTATCTGTGCTCGTACACATACATATATGCCTGCAAAAACTCTTGGCTAGGCTATAATATACATTTTTATTTCTGTTCAAATGCTTTTAGTCATAACCATTGGTAACAAATTTGTAACTCTCTATATGTTTGGTTAGTGACAAGACAAAAAATATTAATTGGATACATTGTATGGAAGATAAAGAAGAATATTTTGACTATCCTAGAGCACATGTTAAAGGGACTAATTTGCCTCTTGTTCCCACAGACAGCTGCTCTCCTGCCTGTTTTCTAGTGATTGTGTCCAATGCCTAGATCCAATTTTATATTTTTCATTTAATATTTCTTGTTCCACATCCAAAAAACAATTGCCTTAAGAACTTATATACTCACTATGTCTTACTTTTGCCCCAAATGTAGATACATCAAAAAACTGCTGAATGAAAATTTTTAAAAAATTTAAAAATTGACATGCCTTGCTCCTAGATATGGTGGGGAAGGTTTGTTGTAGATATAAGGAGAGTGTAGCCAGACAGAGTCCAGAGTGAACATGACCCTAAGCTAGGCCATGCTAGGAGAGAGTGTACAGGAGAGAAGAGGTAGGAGAGACAAGGGTAGAAAAACAGGTCAAGTAACCGAAATGGCTGGATTATATAGTGAAAGGCAGAGGGAGGGAAGGCAACCCAGATCCTAAACTGGAAAGGAATACCCTGCAACAGGTAGGGACTAAAGGAGAACCTAGTGGCCAAGTCTACTTTAAATAGGTACCTCAGTTAGCTATTTGTTCCAGGTTTGAGACCTAATATCTGGGATTTGAGCTAGATAGATGGGTTACCAGTTAGGAGCACAGGCTGCTCTTGCAGAATAACCAGGTTCCATTCCAAGTACCTACATGGTGGCTCACAACTTTCTGTAGCTTCAGTTCCAGGGGATCTGACTCCCTATTCTGATTTCTACAGGCAAATATTAACAGATACACATAGAGGCAAAATACCCATACCCATTAAATTAATATTTTTTTAAAAAAATAGAATTCATTACCGGATGCGGCCTAGTTTATATTACTGATGAAAGGAGTCATTAGGCTATACTTAAACAATTTAATTCCTAGTTTTTAAAAAATACAACGTAATAATTATTTAAAATATGTGTTTTGGGGCCTTAAGAGATAACCCAGCAGTTAAGGACATTTGTTGTTCTTGTAGAGGACTAGATTCAGTTTTCAACAACAAAAGGAAATTCACGAGGCCCTAACCAGGTTTTAAATGTAGTTTGAAACTTCTGGGCGTAATGTATTTCCTTTACCAAACCACACAGATTCAACAAAGTTTCACGTAAATTCATATTTCTGTCTCAC
Source organism: Montemys delectorum (assembly GCA_019843815.1). Classification (NCBI taxonomy): domain Eukaryota; kingdom Metazoa; phylum Chordata; class Mammalia; order Rodentia; family Muridae; genus Montemys; species Montemys delectorum. Next base: position 6,808 of record JADRCD010094505.1, on the reverse strand, counting down.
GAAACACTGTGTAATGTGTTATAATCGAGAAAAAGCTACTTTTAGTTAGACGCAACACAAAACACAATAGAAATAGAATGTGTCTCAGTTCGGTCTCAGAAACGAATCAGGAAAGTTGTGCTTTTAGTGTTGAACTGCACTTTTAGTTTTAGGACGTTTGAAGATAGAAGTGAGTTTCTTAGGAGAAAATAAGAGTGTTTCTAACCAGGTTTTAAATGTAGTTTGAAACTTCTGTGCATAATGTATTTCCTTTCCCAAACCACACTGATTCAAATTTATTTCAAGAACATTCATGTTTATGTTTCACAAAACACTGTGTAAGGAGTTATATCTGAGAAAAAGCTACTTTTAGCTAGAAGCTACACAAAACACATTGGAAAGTGAATGCATCTAGTTCTTTCTCAGAAACGAATCAGGAAAGTTGTGCTTTTAGTGTTGAACTGCACTATTAGTTTTAAGAAATTTTAAGATAGAAATGAGTTTCTTAGAAGAAAATAAGAGCGTTTCTCACCAGGTTTTAAATGTACTTTCAAACTTCAGTGCGTAATCTATTTCCTTTACCAAAGCACAATGATTCAAGTTAGTTTCAAGAACAATCAAGTTTCTGTTTCCCACAACACTGTGCAATGTGTTATAACTGAGAAAAAGCTACTTTTAGCTAGACGCTTCAAAAAACATATTGGAAACTGAATGCATCTCAGTTCTTTCTCAGAAACGAATTAGGAAAGTTGTGCTTTTAGTGTTGAACTGCAAATTTAGTTTTAAGACGTTTGAAGATAGAAGTGAGTTTCTAAAAAGTAAATAAGAGCATTACTAACCAGGTTTTAAATGTAGTTTCAAACTTCTGTGTGGAATCTATTTCCTTTACCAAACCACACTGATTCAACTTAGTTTCTAGAACATTCACGTTTCTATTCCGCACAACACTGTGTGATGTGTTATAAATGAGAAAAAGCTACGTTTAGCTAGACTGTACACAAAACACATTGGAAATTGAATGTGTCTCACTTCTTTCTCAGAAAAGAATCAGGAAAGTTGTGCTTTTAGTGTTGAAGTACACTTTTAGTTTTAAGACATTTGAAGATAGAAGTGAGTTTCTTAGAAGAAAATAGGAGTGTTTCTAACCAGGTTTTAATTGTAGTTTCAAACTTCTGTGCATAATCTATTTCCTTTACCAAACCACACTGATTCAATGTAGTTTCAAGAACATTCACGTTTCTGTTTCGCACAACACTGTGTGATGTGTTATAAATGAGAAAAAGCTACTTTCAGCTAGACACTACACAAAACACATTGGAAACTGAATGCGTCTCAGTTCTTTCTCAGAACTGAATCAGGAAGGTTGTGCTTTTAGTGTTGAGCTGCACTTTTAGTTTTAAGACATTTGAAGATAAAAGTGAGTTTCTTAGAAGAAAATAAGAGTGGTTATAACCAGGTTTTAAATGTAGTTTCAAACTTCAGTGCATAATATATTTCCTTTACCAAACCACACTGATTCAACTTACTTTTAAGAACATTCACATTTCTGTTTCGAACAACACTGTGTTATGTGTTATAACTGAAAAAAAGCTACTTTTAGCTAGATGCTACACAAAACACATAGGAAACTGAATGTGTCTGTGTTCTTTCTCAGAAATCAATCAGGAAAGTTGTGCTTTAAGTGTTGAACTGCACATTTAGTTTTAAGACGTTTGAAGATAGAAGTGAGTTTCTGAGAAGTAAATAAGAGCGTTACTACCCAGGTTTTAAAAGTAGTTTCAAACTTCTGTGCGTAATCTATTTCCTTTACCAAACCACACTGATTCCACTTAGTTTGAAGAATATTCACGATTCTATTTCACACAACAATGGGTAATGTCTTATAACCAAGAAAAATTTACTTTCAGCTAGACGCTACACAAAACATATTGGAAACCTAATGCACCTTAGTTCTTTTTCAGAAACGAATAAGGAAAGTTGTGCTTTTATTGTTGTACTGCACTTTTACTTTTAAGACGTTTGAAGATAGAAGTGAGTTTCTTAGAAGAAAAAAAGAGCGTTTCTAACCAGGTTATAAATGGAGATCAAAACTTCAGTGCGTAATCTATTTCGTTTACCGAACAACATTGGTTCCACTTAGTTTCACTTATATTGACATTACTGTTTCGCAAAACACTGTTTAAGGTGTTATAAACGAGAAAAAGATGCATTTAGCTAGATGCTACACAAAACACATTGGAAACTGAATGCGGCTCAGTTCTTTCTCAGAAACAAATCAGGAAAGTTGTGCTTTTAGTGTTGAACTGCACTTTTAGTTTTAAGAGGTTTGAAGATAGAAGTGAGTTTCTTAGAAGAAAGTAGGAGCGTTTTTAAACAAGTTGTAAATGTAGTTTGAAAGTTCTGTGCATAATATATTTCCTTTACTGAACCACATTGATTCAACATAGTTTCATGTACATTGACCTTTAGGATTCGCAAAACAATGTTAAAGGTTTTATATCCAAGGAAAACCCACTTTTAGTTGGACGCTACACAAAACACATTCGAAACTGCATGCGTGTCAGCTCTTTCTAAGAAACGAATCAAGAAAGTTGTGCTTTTAGTGTTGAACTGGACTTTTAGTTTTAAGACATTTGAAGATAGAAGTGAGTTTCTTAGAAGGAAATAAGAGCGTTTCTAACAAGGTTGTAAATGTAGTTTGAAAGTTCTCTGCATAATATATATCCTTTACTGAACCACATTGATTCAACATAGTTTCATGTACATTCACCTTTAGGATTCCCTAAACACTGTGTAAGGTGTTAAGACCGAGGAAAAGCTACGGTTAATTGAATGCTACACAAAACATATTAGAAACTGAATGTGTCTTAGTTCTTTCTCAGAAACGAATCAGGAAAGTTGTGCTTTTAGTGTTGAACTGCACTTTTAGTTTTAAGATGTTTGAAGATAGAAGTGAGTTTCTTAGGAGAAAATAAGAGTGTTTCTAACCAGGTTTTAAATGTAGTTTGAAATTTCATTGCATAATCTATTTCCTTTACCAAACCACACTGAATCAAGTTAGTTTCAAGAACATTCACGTTTCCATTTCGCACAACACTGTGTAATGTGTTATAACTGAGAAAAAGCTACTTTTAGCTAGATGCTACAAAAAAATTTTGGAAACTGAATGCATCTCAATTCTTTCTCAGAAACGAATCAGGAAAGTTGTGCTTTTAGTGTTGAACTGCACTTTTAGTTTTAAGACATTTGAAGATAGAAGTGAGTTTCTTAGAAGAATATGAGAGCATTTGTAACCATATTTTAATTGTAGTTTCAAACTTCTGTGCATAATCTATTTCCTTTACCAAACCACACTGATTCAACTTAGTTTCAAGAACATTCACGTTTCTGTTTTGCACAACACTGTGTAATGTGTAATTACTCAGAAAAAGCTGTTTTTAGCTAGACGCTACACAGAACACATTGGAAACTGAATGCTTCTCAGTTCTTGACAGAAACGAATCAGAAAAGCTGTGTTTTTAGTGTTCAATTGCACTTTTAGTTTTAAGATGTTTGAAGATAGAAGTGAGTTACTTAGAAGAAAATAAGAGCGTTTTTAACCAGGATTTAAATGTAGTTTCAAACTCCTGTGCGAAATATATTTCCTTTACCAAACCACACTGATTCAACTTAGTTTCAAGAACATTCACGTTTCTGTTTCGCACAACACTGTGTAATGTGCAATTACTGAGAAAAACCTGTTTTTAGCTAGATGCTACATAGAACACATTGGAAACTGAATGCTTCTCAGTTCTTTCACAGAAACGGATCAGAAAGGTTGTACTTTTCGTGTTCAACTCAACTTTTTGTTTTAAGACATTTGAAGATAGAAGTAAGTTTCTTAGAAGAAAATAAGAGTATATTCACCAGGTTATAAATGTAGTTTCACACTTTTGTGCGAAATGTATTTCCTTTACCAAACCACACTGATTCAAGTTAGTTTCAAGAACATTCACGTTTCTCTTTCGCACAACATTGTGTAATGTGTTATTACCAAGAAAAAGCGGCTTTTGGCTAGACGCTACACAAAACACATTGAAAAGTGAATGCTTCTCAGTTCTTTCACAGAACCAAGTCAGGAAAGCTGTACTTTTAGTGTTCAACTGCACTTTTAGTTTTAAGACGTTTGAATATAGAAGTGAGTTTCTTAGAAGAAATTAAGAGCGTTTTTAACCAGGTTTTAAATGTAGTTTCAAAATTCTGTGCGAAATATATGTCCTTTACCAAAACACACTGATTCAACTTAGTTTCAAGAACATTCACGTTTCTGTATCGCACAACTCTGTGTAATGTGTTATAACCGAGAAAAAGCTATTTTTAGCTAAACACAACACAAAACACATTGGAAACGGAAGCTTCTCAGTTCTTTCTAAGAAACGAATAAGGAAAGCTGTGCTTTTAATGTTCAACTGCACTTTTAGTTTCAAGACGTTTGAAGATAAACATGAGTTTCTTAGAAGAAAATAGAGTGTTTTTAACCAGGTTTTAAATATAGTTTCAAACTTCTGTGCAAAATGTATTTCCTTTACCAAAACACGCTGATTCAACTTAGTTTCAAGAACATTCAGGTTTCATTTTGCACAATATTGTGTAATGTGTTATTACCGAGAAAAAGCTGATTTTTAGCTAGACGCTACAAAAAACACTTGGAAACTGAACCTTCTCAGTTCTTTCTAAGAAACGATTCAGGAAAGCTGTGCTTTTAATGTTCAACTACACTTTTAGTTTTAAGAGGTTTGAAGATAGAAGTGAGTTTCTTAGAAGAAAATAAGAGTGTTTTTAACCAGGTGTTAAATGTAGTTTGAAGCTTCTGTGCGAAATATATTTCCTTTACGAAACCCCACTATTTCAACTTAGTTTCAAGAACATTCACGTTTCTGTTTCGCACAACACTGTGTAATGTGTTATAACCGAGAAAAAGCTGATTTTAGCTAGAGGCTACATAAAACACATTGGAAACTGAATGCTTCTCAGTTCTTTCAAAGAAACTATTCAGGAAAGCTGTGCGTTTAGTGTTCAACTGCACTTTTAGTTTTAAGACATTTGAAGATAGAAGTGAGTTTCTTAGAAGAAAATAAGAGCGTTTTTAACCAGGTTTTAAATGTAGTTTCAAACTTTTGTGCGAAATGTATTTCCTTTAAGAAACCACACTGATTCAACTTAGTTTCAAGAACATTCACGTTTCTGTTTTGAACAAAACTCTGTAATGTGTACTTACTGAGAAACAGCTGTTTTTAGCTAGACGCTAAACAAAACACATTGGAAACTGAATGCTTCTCAGTTCTTTCACAGAAACGAATCAGGAAGGCTGTGCTTTTAGTGTTCAACTGCACTTTTAGTTTTAAGATGTTTGAAGATAAAAGTGAGTTTCTTAGAAGAAAATAAGTGTGTTTTTAACAAGGTTTTAAATGTAGTTTCAAACTTTTGTGCCTAAAGAATTTCCTTTACCAAACCACACTGATTCAACTTAGTTTCAAGAACATTCACGTTTCTGTTTCGCACAACCCTGTGGAATGTGTAATTACTCAGAAAAAGCTGTTTTAGCTAGATGCTACACAGAACACATTGGAAACTGAATGCTTCTCAGTTCTTGACAGAAACGAATCAGAAAAGCTGTGTTTTTAGTGTTCAATTGCACTTTTAGTTTTAAGACGTTTGAAGATAGAAGTGAGTTTCTTAGAAGAAAATAAGAGCGTTTTTAACCAGGTTTTAAATGTAGTTTCAAACTTTTCTGCGAAATGTATTTCCTTTATCAAAACACACTGATTAAACTTAGTTTCAAGAACATTCACGTTTCTGTTTCACACAACCCTGTGTAATGTGTAATTACTGAGAAAAACCTGTTTTAACTAGACGCTACACAGAACACATTGGAAACTGAATGCTTCTCAGTTCTTTCACAGAAAGGAATCAGGAAAGCTGTACATTTAGTGTTCAACTGCACTTTTAGTTTTAAGATGTTTGAACATAAAAGTGAGTTACTTAGAAGAAAATAAGAGCGTATTCACCAGGTTATAAAAGTAGTTTCACACTTCTGTGCGAAATGTATTTCCTTTACCAAAGAACACTGATTCAAGTTAGTATCAAGAACATTCACGTTTCTGTTTCGCACAACATTGTGTAATGTGTTATTACCGAGAAAAATCAGCTTTTGGCTAGAAGCTACACAAAACACATTGAAAGTGAATGCTTCTCAGTTCTTTCACAGAAACGAGTCAGGAAAGCTGTACTTTTAGTGTTCAACTGCACTTTTAGTTTTAAGACATTTGAATATAGAAGTGAGTTTCTTAGAAGAAAATAAGAGGGTTTTAACCAGGTTTTAAATGTAGTTTTAAACTTCTGTGCGAAATGTATTTCCTTTACCAAAACACACTGATTCAACTTAGTTTCAAAAATATTCACGTTTCTGTTTTGCACAATATTGTGTATTGTGTTATTACCGAGAAAAAGGTGATTTTAGCTAGAAGCTACACAAAACACATTGGAAACTGAAGCTTCTCAGTTATTTCACAGAAAAGAATGAGGAAAGCTGTACTTTTAGGGTTCAACTGCACTTTTAGTTTTAAGACGTTTGCAGATAGAAGTGAGTTTCTTAGAAGAAAATAAGAGTGTTTTTAACCAGGTTTTAAATGTAGTTTCAAACTTTTGTGCGAAATGTATTTCCTTTACCAAACCACACTGATTCAACTTAGTTTCAAGAACATTCACGTTTCTGTTTCGCACAACACTGTGTAATGTGTAATTACTGGGAAAAAGCTGTTTTTAGCTAGACGCTATATAGAACACATTG
>JADRCD010094495.1:0-10148 GCA_019843815.1 Montemys delectorum | reverse complement strand
TATTTGCACTATGATTCATAATAGTAGCAAAATTAAATTTATGAAGTAGAAACAAAAATACTTTTATGGTTGGGGTATTAAGGGCCTTAGCGTTTGGAAGGTTGAGAAGTGCCACTTGCACTATGCTCAGAAGGCAGTTTTACCTTGGTCCTCATTTGTACCCTCTGTCAGCCTGTGTGTGGTACAAGCCCAGCAGTTGTCAGCCCCACTTAAGGAATCTCACACTCCCAGGGCCAGAGTGCACAGGTGACAAAACTTTTTTTTCCTTTTGGCAGTACTTGGGATTGGAGTTACAGCCTTCCAAGTTTGAGGTAGGCCCTTGCCTCTGAGCTCTGACTGCAGCCCTGCTACGTTTAATTTTGAGATGAGATCTCTATAGGTTCCGCAGGCTGACTTGAACGGTCGTCCTTCTGCCTCGGCCTCCCAAGGAGGTCTGTTACAAGTCTGTGCTGCCTGGCCTCAAAGGCGCTTGCATTTTTGTGTGGAGGATAGTAGTCCTGGAAAGAGGGAGGACTGCAGTGGCCTTACACTGTCTCTCAGGAACCATGTGCGAAGCTGCCTAGCATGCAGTTGTCCTTGCTACCTCCTTCTTCCCCACCAAGCTCGGTGTCATGGAGGAACAGGAACACAGGGAAAGGCCGTTCAGTGCTCAGAAGGCTCCAGGAGACAGGAAGCATCAGTCTGGCCACCAACCCCTCCTTTTTGTTTGTACTTCCTGTGTCTGGCACTGGGATATCCAGGAGAAGGCCGTGGCAGGGGCTGCCTATAGAATGTGATAGAAGGTGACCAGTGTGTGCATGCACAGGGGCCAGCAGAAGCATCGGAGCTCATAGGATGGGCCTTTCCACCCTGGCGAGCACTGAGGCTCCACCAAGCAACTGATGCTGTCACCAAGGAGCTTTGCAGGGAACCTGGAAAGGGAAGTCAGACCAGCCAGCAGGAGGGAGGCTGGGAAACAGCACTCAGCCAGCCTCTGGCTACTGGAGCCAGGGGAAAGGGGAAAGAATGGCAGACAGTGAGGCCCGAGGGCAAAAACATCCCTGCTGCCCTAAGGAGTGCAGGGCACAGAGCACTCCACTGTAGGAGCCATGCATGGGTTGGAGTCTTCACTTTGTCTGTAGTGTAAGGCCGATCGAGAGTCAAGGCTGTCACAACAGGCTAGGCCAGTGACAAGGAGGTCTGAAGCAAGTGCAAGTGACCAGACTGTGCCTGCTGCAGGGGATGGGGGAAGGGAACTGTGGCTGTCTCGGCTTTTAACTTACTTGGTGACCTTAAGCCTTTAGACAGAGCCCCAGGTGGTGATCTCTCATCCTTGGGGCAGTCAGGTGTCTGAGAGCCCAAGGTGATCTCCTCCAGGCACCACAGCCTCCTTCAGGAACTCTGAAGTCCAGACACGTGGTGCTGCCATTCTCTGTGCCATGGGAAGGCACAGATGGCACCCCTGCCTCCCACTGTGCATCGAGAAGCTACCAGGCCAGCTCTGTAATTGGTAGGCAATAGAAGCATGGTTATATAAGCAGAGCTCCACATTCCTGGGCTAGAAATGTTGCAATCAGACATTTTGGCTGCATGTTCTATGTAGTGTCAAATAGAAAATGCTTGGGTTGGGAATGTGGCTCAGTTGGTAGAGCGCTCACGAAGTACACAGGAAGCCCCGGGGGCCATCCTCAGCGCTACACAAAAACAGGTGTGGTGGTGCATGCCTCCAAGCTCAGCACTCAAGAGGCAAAGAAGGCAGGAAGCTGGGGAGTTCATAATGAGTTCAGATACATAGTGAGTTCTTGTCAGGTGTGGTGAGTCACATCTGTATTTAGGACCAGGGAAGCAGAGCCAGGAGGATCAACGTAAGGTTGAGGCCAGTCTGGTCTATATAGTGACACCTGTCTCAAACCAAATCTGCTTAAACTCTGCAGAGACTTCCTAGGACATGGGAGCCCTACTCAGGCTCCTGTTTTAAGGGCGGGCAGCAGCAGTAGTGTGTCATTGCCAGCCATTGCCTTACTGTGCTTGGTTTCCAGATGAGAACAGCAACCAGAGTTCTGTGTCAGATGTCTATCAGCTCAAGGTGGACAGCAGCACCAACTCAAGCCCCAGCCCCCAGCAAAGTGAGTCCCTGAGCCCAGCACACACCTCAGACTTCCGCACCGATGACTCCCAGCCTCCCACGCTGGGCCAGGAGATCCTTGAGGGTGAGTCGGGGAGGTGCCGCTTATGTATCTTTGGCCCTTGTTAGCTTCTGTTGTTTGGCCACACAATGGAAGTTGTTTTGGTGTGGATAATATATGTTTGCTGTTGACCATGTGCTGTTCTAGATCTTTCTGTGTGTTGTTTTATCTGATGTAGCAGCCCTCTCAGAACAGGGGGCTTAGTAGGAAGGGTGATGTTCTGAGTGGCAGGTGAGCTTTGGCTCCCAGTGTCTGCCGTACTGGGATGGTGGCCCTCTGTGATCCAGTCACACTTCACTCATCTCACATGAGGGACAGTGGTTTCTTGCTCGACCCTGCACATGTGGTTCCTGGGCCTCCCTCCTCTTGATATAGATCTCAGGAACTGCCCCCAGGCCAGGGCTGAGGCTGGTACCTTGGGCTAACATTGCTGCTCTTGCAGAGCCTTCGCTGCCTGCGTCTGAAGTTGCAGATGAACCTCCCACACTCACAAAGGAAGAGCCGGTGCCAGTGGAGACACAGGTAAGAGGTTACTAGCCTTCCCTGTTTCCAAGGAAGAGAAGGAAAGACCCTAGGAAGTGGGTGGAAAGCACAGCTGTGCTGTGGTAGGCCGTAGAGTCTGCTGGGGAAACAGTCACTGGTTCTGAAACAGGGGTAGGGTTTGGTCACCTGTGAGCAGGCAGAGGGTAGGCTTTGTGCTGCAGTGTGGTGAATGGGCAGGGCTGCGGGGTGGGGGGTTGGGGGGACATGGTTCACCATGCCCTATCCTGGTACTTCCAGACCACTGAGGAAGAGGAGGACTCTGGTGCCCCGCCCTTGAAGCGATTCTGTGTGGACCAACCTGTAGTACCGCAGACGACGTCGGAAAGCTAGCACCATCCTGGCCCCTGACCTCCTGGCCCCTGCCTCTATTTATTGCATTCTGGTCTGGCCGAGCTCTGATGCTTGGGGTCCGGGCAAGCACTAGGGTCCAGAGCCTGTGCGTGGGAGCCCTCTGGGCTAGAAGGCTGAGAGAGGGCGTGGGGTCGTCGCACCATCTTCCTGTTCCTGACACTTGTGTCTGCTTGCTCTTGAGCAGAGGAGCACTCACATCTTTTCTGCACCCCAAGAAGGCCAGAGCATCAGGGTTCATTTCTCACCTCCAGAACCACGGCACGGAGCTGCTGGCACCGCACGAGGAGAAAGGTGTGGAAGGCGCCCTAGAGAAGAGTGCCTAGGATTACTTGAATTGAATGGAGACTGTAGAGTAGGGACTTTGCCACAGGGCCCAGCCCTGCAGGCTGCTGTTGGAAGAGGGACTGATAGGTAGAGATGTGGAGAACACACTGGGGAGAGGTTCTTCCAGGAGGGAGGGGCCTTCTCCACCAGTGGGCAGGAGACCCATGGGGGATCGCATCCTGTCCCTGAGGCAGGCCGCTGGCCGGCCTCTGTTGGATGCCCCAACTGCTCCCAGCCCTGTGCTTGCCAGAACCTTCTGCTTCCTCACACTCACTATGCGCTTGCGCACACAGCTTCCTGTTTTCACCTGTCCTTTCATTCCAGCATCCCTGCCTCCTGCTGCAGGAAACCCCAGCCATGATTGGAGGTTCTGACCACAGTACCTGCCCTCAGTACTCCGTCAGCTCAGACTTTCTAGAAAGTTCCCTTTTCTTTAAAATCTGCATGTTTAATTAAACTTTATGATTTTATTTTTTGTCTGAAAAAAGAAACGTTTAAGAAAATGGAAATGGGCAACAGCAAGTGAAGACCTATTTTAGCACTGAATAGAGTATTTTTAAAATTAAACTATTTGAAGTATGTCTTGTTGGTGTCTGACAGCTTCTTTCTGCAAGGTTTTGGGAGCTGAGTTGGGTGGGTGAGTGGTCGGGACATCATCACTGTTGCCCTTTCAGATTTAAATGGCTTCAAGGCCGCACTTGAAATGAGAGAGTGCCAGGTACAATAGCAGCCTGGAAAGCCAGCCCTCAGGAGCCTGAGGCAGGAGAATCTGGAGGCCTGGGTCAGCCTGGCCTACTTAGAGTGCAAGGCAAGGCTTGGCTTCATGGGAGGATCTGTCTCAGAAAAATAGACAAAGAAAATAGGCTTGAGGAAATGGTATAGTGGGTAAAGCATTTTATCTGGAGAGAGTGAGGACCCGAGTTCCAGCCCCACTTATGTAAGGCCAGATGGAGGAGTGCCGTCCATTATCCCTGTGTTCCTATGCAAGGTGGGAGGCAGAAACAGACTTCCCGGGAGCTCAAGGGCCAGCTAGCTTAGGCTACACGGATGTCCAATTAGACGATGGAAGATGAGGACCAAACTTGAGGTGATCATCTGACCTTCATAGGAACCCTCATGTGACACTCATGTGAACACCCATCCATCGTACATGAGGATCTAATACATGTATGTATGTACATAAGTTATATGCGTACATCATTAGGCAGAAGAAGTGGCTTGGTAGTTACAGGCAGCATGTACTGCTCTTGCAGAGGTCCTGAGTTGAGTTCCCAGCACCCACAGGGTGGTTCATGACCAGGGGTTCTACCTTTCACATCACTTAAAACAAGGCACACTATTGTACTTGTGGCACTGGAGGTGGGTAGGCAGGAAGACCAGGGTCAGCCCTAGCATGGTGGTACATGCCTTTAATCTCAGCACTTGGGAGGTAGAGGCAGGAGGATTTCTGTACATTCAAGGCTGGTTTACAGAGTTCCAGGATAGCCAGAGCTACACTCTGACTCAGAAAAGAAAAAAGTTTAGGGTCATCCTTTAGGCCAGCCTGGATTCCAAAGGACCCTGTCTCGAAAATGGAAAAGGAGCTGAAAAGGCAGTTCAGCAGTTAAGAACACTAGTTTTTAGAGCAGACTTGGGTTCGATTCCCAGAACCCACATGGATGCTAACAATGAAGGGTAACTTCAGTCCCAGGAGCTCTGATGTCGGCTTGTGGCCTCTGAGGGCATGGCACACCTACCTGAAATGCAGAGTCACATACACATAGACCAAACTCTCATCCACATAGTAAAATTTAACCAGGCATAGTGGCACACACCTTTAATCCTAGCACTAGAGAAGCAAAGGCAGATGGCTCCCTATGGGTTTGAGGCCAGCCTTGTCTACATAGTGAGTTCCAGGACAGCCAGAGCTACATCATGAAACTCTGTCTCAAAAATAAATAAAATAGTAACAAAAGATTTCAGCTTGGTTATGGAGCTCCAAATGGTGCTTTTCCCAGCAGGAAGCCAGCTTCTGTTCACCCCAAACAGACACAGGAGGGGCTCTGTAGAGGATGCCTAGAAACTGCTGTCTTCAATCTTGGTCCTTTAGTATTAATTTGTTTATTCAAATGGGACAGAGCCTGCATGGAATGAGTAATCATGCTAAAATTATGATTTACAAAGAAAAAAAGTCGTGCACTGGGGGTGTAGCTCAGCTGGTAGAGATCTTGCTTCTCATTCGAGAAGCCTTGAATTGGACAGAGGCCCTGAACATCAGAAATGGGACACCACACACCTATAAGCCAGGCTCTGGGGGGTAAAACCAGAAGATGAGAGGTTTAAGGTCATTTTTTCAGCTACACAGAAAGATAGAGGCCACCCTGGCTTAAAAGGGATGCCACCTCAAAAACAAATCCAAATCCTTGAGTTGTGACTGTCTGCCTGAGACCTTCTCAAGACGGAGCTCAGCAACATCCTGCCATAGATGAGGGAGGAACTCAAAGACCCTGCCCCTTCCTGGGAATCTAGGAGAGTCAGTGCTGCTGGGAGAGGGGGCAGAATCTTCAATGGTGTGGTGACAGGCAAGTTGCCCTCATTCATGGTCCTGCTAACAAAGTCATATCCCACACAAAAACAAACAAACAAAAAAACTCCAAAGGTAACAATAACAAAACCAACAAAACAAAACATGAATCAAAAAAAAATAAAACAAAACAATAACAAAAACAACAAAACATGTAAGTAGGTCCCCATAGTGGTGGCATAGATCCTAGTACATAGGAGGCAGAGGCAGGTGGATCTCTGTGTTCAAAGCTAGCCTGGTCTACAGAGTGAGTTCCAGGAAAGCCAGGGCTACACAGAGAAACCCTGTCTCGATAAACAAAAAAATCCAAATCAAACCAAAATTAAAACACACACACACACACACACACACACACACACACACACACACTCACGCACGTACACAATGAACCAAACAGAAACCAAAAACTCAAAACAAAATAAAGCCTGTGAGAGTAGAAAGGGTGGTAGTGGTTCTCCTTCAGAATAAGGAATCAGAGGGAGAAGGAAAGCGAGTAGAGGGTGATGAGCAGGCCCATGGTCAAAATGGGCCTGCCTACAAGATGGCTCAATGGGGGTCTTGTCAAGCCTGAGGACCTGAGTCTAATCCCCAAGACCCACATAGTGGGAGGAGAGAACAGATCCTTGCCAAATTGTCCTCTGACCTCCACACCTGTACAGTAGCTCCCATGCTGTCCCCAGAAATAATAAAATGAATCTAGCCAGGGCAGTGGCAGCATACACTGAATCCCAGCGTTCAGGAGGCAGAGGCTGGCTGATCTCTGTGAATTTGAGGCCAGCCTGGTCTACAGAGTGAGTTCTAGGACAGCCAGAGCTACACAGAGAAACCCTGTCTCGAAAAAAAAAAAAAAGAAAGAAAGAAAAAAGAACACATATATATATATATATATATATATAATATGTATGAAAATGTTTGATGAACTCATTATTACACAACTACATGTAAACAATATATGCAAATATTAAGGATTGATCAAGGCCTGATAATTGAGGGAAAGAGGGTGGGTATAACTTTAATTTTTCAAATCCTATGTATTTTTTAAGATTTATTTATTTGAGCCGGGCAGTAGTGGTGCACACCTTTGATCCCAGCCCAGAGGCAGGCAGATTTGTGAGTTGGAGGCCAGCCTGGTCTACAGAGTGAGTTCCAGGGCTACACAGAGAAACCCTGTCTTGAAAAAAACAAAAACAAAAACAAACAAACAAAAAGATTTATTTATTTTATGTGAATACACTGTTGCTGTCTTCAGACACACCAGAGGAGGGCATCAGATCCCATCACAGATGGTTGTGAACCCCCATGGTTGCTAGGAATTGAACTCAAGTCCTCTGGACAAACAACCAATGCTCTTAACTGCTGAGCCATCTCTCCAGCCCCTCAAACCCTATTTTTTTTTAAATTGTCTTTTTTTTAAAGGTTTATTTATTTATTTCATGTATATGAGTACACTGTAGCTGTACAGATGGTTGTGAGCCTTCATGTGGTTGTTGGGAATTGAATTTTTAGGACCTATGCTTGCTCCAGCCTGCCCCACTTGCTCTGGTCCAAAGATTTATTTATCATTATAAATAAGTACACTGTAGCTGTCTTCAGACACACCAGAAGAGGGTATCAGATCTCATTGTGGGTGGTTGTAAGCTACCATGTGGTTGCTGGGATTTGAACTCAGGACTTTTGGAAGAGCAGTCAGTGCTCTTACCCGCTGAGCCATCTTGCCAGCCTCCTCAAACCCTATTTTTTTTTTAAACAGGAGTGTGTCTACAATCTGTGGACACAATTTTATTCTTTATAGAAACAAAGTTATTCCCTAGCACCCTCCCTAGTCTTTATCCATAGCAAAATAGATAGCTGTTCCTTCCAGAGTGGTAACAGCAGTCCTGGGGGGTCCAGAGGAGATGAAGAACTTGCTGGAAGGCCTCAGGCCTGGCTCTCAGAGTCAGCTGTCATCATCCTCCTCAGACTCTCCTTCCCGACTGGGCCTCCCACATGTATTTGATGGTCACTTTGAATTCAGCCATCTCATACCCAAACAGCTTCAGGACACGGGCCTGCTCTGGGGTCAGTACGTTACCCTCTTTGCACACTTCATAGTCAGACAGCAGGGTCACCACACCTTTCTTGAGGGCAGTGGGCAGCCCCAGCTGCCTCAGCTGTGGCTCCATGGAATGAGGGAACTGCTTCAGGGGCCCTGGATCCAGGCTCACAGTTAAAGTTGCTTTGTTCCCTGCTAGAGCAAAATCCATTTCTTTATACTTTGTGAACCACTCATTCACTACCTTCTTTGTGCGGTTGGTAAAGAGGAGCCCAACTTTACCTCTCAACTTCTTGCTGACCTGATGTAGGTTGTCTTTGTATTTATCAGACAGACTTTGACCCAAGGCTACCATCATCACCTTGTTTTTGCCAAAGAACATCTGGCTGTGCTTCCAGGCATTCCGGATGTCCTTCAGCTTGTTGTTCCTCATGTTGGCCACAGAGAAGATGAAGAGGTACTTGTAGGTGTCCACATATTTCCGAAGCTCTTCTATCAGGTCCTGTTTCAGTTCCAAGCCTTTCTTGGCAGTTTTTGTTAAGGAAACATTCTTGTCTCACTTGGATTTGGGCATTGCGGCAAAGGCACGTGTGGCAGAAGACCTCAAACTCTATTTTTACACTTAATCTTAGCCAAAAGGCCAAGAAGCGATTCAAACCCTTTTTTTTTTTTTTTTTTTTTTTTTATTTTTTTTTATTTTTGAGACAGGGTTTCTCTGTGTAGCTCTGGCTGTCCTGGAACTCACTCTGTAGACCAGGTTGGCCTCAAACTCAGAAATCCACCTGCCTCTGCCTCCCAAGTGCTGGGATTAAAGGCGTATCGCCCGGCTTCAAACCCTATTTGTAATGATGCTTTTTAAATGCTTTAACCTCCCTTCTAGCCCACCACCCATCATTGGTAGTGGAAAAGAAAGGATACCGGGAAAGTGGACCTGTTTAGAAATGGTTCTTTTGGGGAGCTGGAGAGATGGCTCAGAGACTAAGAGCACTAACTCACTGGCTGCTCTTCCAGAGGTCCTGAGTCCAATTCCCAGGAACTATATGATGTCTCGAAAACATCTGTAATGGGGTCTGATGCCCTATTCTGGTGTGCAAGTGTATATGCAGGCAAAATTCTATATATGTAATTAATATAATAAATATTTTAAAAAAGGAAAAAAAGAGAAATGGTTCTCTTGGAGCAACTCTCATCTGGGTTGTCAGGCACAGGTCAGCAGCAGCAGCAGCTCAATCCACTCCCGAACATCTTATGGATACACCAGCAGTCCAGATCAGTAGTGTCTGGACAGCAGCAGGTGGCATGACCTAGCAGGAAGAGCCAGGCCTCAGCCTCAGCATTAGTCAGCAGAAGGGACCAGGAGGGACACCAGGAAAAGTTCTCAGCTTTACTTCTCTCAGGGAAGTGAGGATCACCAACAGGCATTGCACAGCTCGCTGTGCCAGCAAGCCAAGCTCAACCTCTGCCACTGCCTGTAGAGTCTTTTAGTTTTTTGTTGCAGTTCTCTCTATGGCATCCTGACAAATGTAGCCCAACTACAAAATGTAAGGTGAACCAATGCATGTGTGTCATTAGTGAAGAATCCTTCAACACACGTCCTTTTGCATGCTTGCTTTAGCAGAACATGCTTTCTCGGCTGTCTGCTTCAGTGAAATATTCCTTTACGTGTTTGCCCCAGCAAAACACCATCCAACACAACTGACTTTCCAAAGAACCCTAACATTTCCACTTCATATAGGTGTGCTTAGAACAATTAGGAGAAAAGATTCAGAAGGCAATGGCACAGAGGAGAGGTGGATGCCACCGGGAGACTGAGGCGGGATGCCTGTGGTTTGTGGTTTGAGGCTGGCCTGGCTACATGGTATGAACCTGTCTCACAAAACCAGGATGGCAGTGCCTGATAATTCTGTCCCTGCCCAGTAAGCGTGTTTCTCTTTACTTTCCCTTTTTTTCTTTCATTTCTCCTTTCCTTCTTTCACTCCCTGTCCTTGCCACACCCCCTTTATGACAGGCCATAGTCCTGCCCGATAAGGATCTAGTTGCCTCTCCTTTCCAGTGCTGGGATTCTGATCTCCATGGCCATCAAGTCTCAGGTCCTGACTCTCCAGCTTTTACTATTATTTTACTTTTCTGTGTGTGTGTGTGTGTGTGTGTGTGTGTGTGTGTGTGTGTG
>JADRCD010094493.1:0-10428 GCA_019843815.1 Montemys delectorum | reverse complement strand
AAGAAAGAAAGAAAGAAAGAAAGAAAGAAAGGAAGAAAGAAAGAAAGAAAGAAAGAAAAAGAAAGAGAACCCAGAAACTATTGTGGATGCCAGTTTGCTGACAGGAGCCTGATATAGCTGTCTCCTGAGAGGATCTGCAAGTGCCTGACAAATACAGAAGTAGATGCTTACAGCCATCCATTGGACTGAGCACAGAGTCCCCAGTGAAGGAGCTAGAGAAAGGACCCAAGGAGCTGAAGGGGTTTGCAGCCCCATAGGAGTAACAACAAGATGAACCAACCAGTACCTCTAGAGCTCCCAGGGACTAAACCACCAACCAAAGAGTACACATGGAGGGACTCATGGCTCCAGCTGCATAGGAGCCATGGATGGCCTTGTGGGACATCAATGAGAGGAGAGGCCCTTGGTCCTATGAAGGCTCGATACCCAGTGTAGGAGAATGCCAGAACAGGAAATCGGGAGAGGGTGGGTTAGTGAAACAGGGAGGAGGGGGTGGAATAGAGGGGTTTTCAGAGGGGAAATGAGGAAAGGGGATAAAATTTGAAATGTAAATAAAGAAAATATCTTTTTTTAAAAAAAGAGGATATTATGTGGAAATGGGAGCTCTGGCTTTGAAAGCAGACAACCTTGAATCCTGACTCCCATTTATTCATTTACTTAGACTGCACTTAAGTGTCTTTCTCTGGAAAGTGAACTCATAAGACCTGCTGCTCCAGCCTGGCAGTGGTGGTGCACGCCTTTAATCCCAGTCCTTGGGAGGCAGAGGCAGGCAGATTTCTGAGTTCGAGGCCAGCCTGGCTACAGAGTGAGTTCCAGGACAGCCAGGGCTATACAGAGAAACCCTATCCCAAAAACAAAACAACACAATAAAAACAAACAAGCAAAAAAGACCTGCTGTTCCTGAGGGTTACCCAGAGGACAAAGCAAAAGAAAATACCAGCAAAGGGCTTGGCACAGGGACGGATTCACAGTGGCCATCTTAGGACCCTCATGGGAATACCAGTCATTTCATGTGTAAGATAGAGGTGGTTTTGCCCAGTCGGTTCTGTAAGGCTTGAAGGACAAGCCCTGTATTTTTCTCTCTCCTTTTCAGTCTGATTCTGCTCTTTTTTAAGTGTGTGTGCCCAAGAGCATACACGTGTGTTTGTGGGGGGGGGGGGGGTAGGGGTGCACGCATGCTAGTCTAGGAAACCAATTTGCTCCAAGGATCCCTGTCTCCTCCACCTCCTAAGCACTGGGATTAGAGGTGGACTCCGGGGTCCACCTGGCATTTACATGGATGCAGGAATCCAGATTCCAGTCCTCATGCTTTGATGGGAAGCACTGTACCCACTGAGCCATCTCCTGGGACTCTTCATCTGATTTTATTTTTAAAGATTTATTTTATTTTATGTATGTGAGTACACTGTAGCTGTACAGATGGTTGTGAGCCTTCGTGTGGTTGTTGGGAATTGATTTTTTTTTTTAAAGACTTATTTATTCAGTATTTGTAAGTACACTGTAGCTGTCTTCAGACACTCCAGAAGGGGGTGTCAGATCTTGTTACAGATGGTTATGAGCCACCATGTGGTTGCTGGGATTTGAACTCAGAACCTTTGGAAGAGCAGTCGGTGCTCTTAACCACTGAGCCATTTCTCCAGTCCCCGAATTTTTTTTAAAGATGTATTTATTTTATTTATATGAGTATACAGTCACTGTCTTCAGACAAACTAGAAGAGGGCATCAGATCTCACTATAGATGGTTGTGAGCCACCATGTGGCTCCTGGGAATTGAACTCAGGACCTCTGAGCAGTCAGTGCTCTTAACTGTTGAGCTATCTCTCCCGCCCTTTGTTTTGTTTTGTTTTAAACAATATTTTGTCTTTTTCGTTTTTTAAAGATTTCTTTATTTATTTTTATGTATATGAGTACACTGTAGCTGTATAGATGGTTGTGAGCCACCATGTGGTTACTGGGATTTGAACTCGGAACCTTCAGAAGAACAGTCAGTACTCTTAACCGCTGAGCCATCTCTCCAGCCCGTTTTGTTTTGTTTTTAAGAAAAGAAGCCACTCAGCAGTTGAGTGTTTTTCCAGCATGCATAAGACTCTGGGTTCACTCAGCACTTCCAGAAACAAAAACAAACAAATCCATAAGCATTTTAGTTTCAGTTTTGTGGACTGATAGGTCTAACAATGAAGTGTTGGCATCTGCTGGGCTCCTCAAGACGTATCATCATCTCATTTGGAAGAAGAAAGGACAAATGAATATGGAAGCCAGGAGGAGCAGAAAGCATCTCTGTTCTCATCTGTCCTCCATCCCACCTTCTGGGCCAGGAGTCCCAGATGACAGAGCCTCCTCCATCTCTCCTTGGCAACCTTCGCCTGAGGTCGAGGAAGATGCCTGAGAGGGCAGAGTCTATGTTACCTAATGCTGGAAGTTAGCTGTTGCCCTCCTGGGAGGAGGAGATAAACTTAAGCCTCAGTCTCAGTCTTTTTTGTTTGTTTGGTTGGTTTTTCGAGACAGGGTTTCTCTGTGTACCCCTGGCTGTCCTGGAACTCACTCTGTAGACCAGGCTGACCTCGAACTCAGAAATCTGCCTGCCTCTGCCTCCCAAGTGCTAGGACTAAAGGCGTGCACCACCACCGCCCGGCTCAGTCTCAGTCTTTAACCCCAAAGGTCTCTGGTGAGAGTCTGCAGTTTGACTCAATTCTGCTCCATTCTGGGCACCCCAATGTGGCTTGACACTTCTAAATCAGTGAGACACACTCACATCCCATGTGCAATGTAGCTTATACACAAATTTTATGCAAATTGAATTGCAGCTGGCTGGATAATATAGTAGAGTTATTTATTTAACCTTTGTTTAATTCTATAATGTGACCTTTTTAATTTTGAAACCAATAACGTTTCCAGGTTTCAATCATCGTCTCCAAACCTAAGACTATGAAGCCAAGGAGTAGGTCAATAGTATTGCCATTGCTAAGGTAGCTGGGTTAGATTCATTTCCCCGAATTTGCTAACCCTAAAACCCAAGTGGACTGTACCCACTCCCACTAACTTGTCCATTCTTCTGTCCACTCATCTACCCACCAATTGATGCAAGCATCCATCTATCCAGAGGGACTGTGGAAGAAAGGGCAAGCATGGTATGAGGCTGCCCTCTAGAGGTTGCTCCAGGAAGGTACAGGTGGGGAAGTTGAGATCCTCCCAAATTCCTCGGTTACATTTGTTTGTTTGTTTTGCTTGTTTTTTTTTTTTTTTAGATTTATTTTATTTATTGTATGTGTATGAGTACACTGTAGCCGGACAGATGGCCGTGAGCTATCATGTGGCTGCTGGGAATTGAACTCAGGACCTCTGCCGGCCCTGCTTTCTCTGGCCCCCCTCACTCTGGCCCAGCTCGCTCCAGCCCTGCTTGCTCCAGTGTAATTCACTGAAGCTGTCTTCAGACACACCAGAAGAGGGTGTCAGATCTCATTACGGGTGGTTGTGAGCTACCATGTGGTTGCTGGGATCTGAACTCAGGACCTTCGGAAGAGCAGTCAGTGCTCTTACCCGCTGAGCCATCTCGCCAGCCCTGGGTTGTTTTGGTTTTGTTTTTTAAGATTTATTTATTTTATGTAAATACACTGTCGATGTCTTTGGACATACCAGAAGAGGGCATTGGATTCCATTACAAATGGTTGTGAGCCACGATGTGGTTGCTGGGAATTGAACTCAGGACTCTGGAAGAGCCGTCAGTGCACGTAGATAGGCAACTTCGGTATAGTTCATCACAATGGCTGCTGGGCTGCATTTGTGCACCAAGCCTGCTGGGAGCATGAGGGAAAACCAAATGTCTCAGGTAACCGGAGTAGGCATTTCAGGGGTCCTAGCGTGCTCAATCTGGGCCTCAAAGGGTATCTGTGACATTTCCAGGCTTCTCTGCAGAGAAAAGCTATTCTGGGTGAGAGGAACACCTCTACAGAGTGGAAGACTTGCAAGGGCCTGTGAGGAAAATAGAACATACCTAGTAGTTCACAGCAAGACACACCTAGCAGGGGAGGGAGGTCCACAAGATGAGGAGACCCGCCCAAAAAAAAACTTCTGCTGTTTCCAAGGATGAAGTCAGAATGCTGCTTACAAAGCTGCAGGATTGTAATCCTTGGAGTGAGGGCATCGATTTGTTCATTCAGTTGGTATTCGCTGAGTGAGCACCTCGCCTGAGCCAGAAGCTATTTTAAGCATGGCGTGTATAACAGGCAACAATCCTACACTTGAGCAGCTTAAAATGTAAGTGTGCTCAAGACAACGAATGGGAAAAAAAAATCGTGTTTGTTTGCTGTGTAAATAGCCATGCTAGAAGCTACGGGCAGCAGAGTGAAATAATAATGCAGACCAGGAGGAGGGAGCATTGTTGAATGAAAAAATAAAAAAATAAAAAGGAAAGGAAAGATGTCAGAGGAGAAAGTTTATTGTAGATATATATGGGAGAGCATAGCCAGAGGCTGAGACATCTGGGAGAGTCCAGAGTGGTCATGACCCTGAGCCATGTCTGGAGAGGGGGAGGGAGAGAGCAGAACCAAGTATAGCAGCCAGAAGTACAAAAGGAGAGAAAAAGGATAGACAACCAAAATGTCTGGATTGTATAGAGAAGAGCCTGGAGGTAGGGAGGTGGGCTCTTCCCAGGGCTGGAAAGTAGAGGGCAGAGTACGTCAGCCCTACTCTGTAACAGGTAAGCACTGAGGGATGCTGGGAGAACCTGGAGGCCCAGGTCCACAGTGATCTATTAAATAGGCACTTCCTCCACTTGTCCTGGGTTGGAAACTAAACAATCGCCATGCCTACAGCTCTTTGCTGTATACTGAATGGAGTTAATTAAAAAAAACAAATGAATGAACAAAACAAAAAACAGAGCCAGGCGGTGGTGGCGCAAGCCATTAATCCCAGCACTTGGGAGGCAGAGGCAGGTGGATTTCTGAGTTCGAGGCCAGCCTGCTCTACAGAGTGAGTTCCAGGACAACAGGGACTACACAGAGAAACCCTGTCTCACCAAAAACCAAAACCAAAAAAAAAAAAAAAACAGAGAGAGGCTCAGTAGCTGAGGGCACTGGCTACTTTCCCAAAAGACTCTATTCGACTTCCAGCAACCACCTGGCAGCTCTAACCACTGTCACTCAAGTCCCAGGGGACTGAGGCTCTTTCATGGCCTCCTCAGGCACCAGACATGCATATAATACATAGACATTTATGTAGGCAAAACTACCCATAGACAGAATGTAATAAGAATTACACATAAAGTCTGTTGAAGTGGTACAGGCCTCTAATCCCAGAATTTAGGAGGCAGGGACAGGTGGATCTCAGAATTTGAGACAAGTCTGCTCTACAGGGCAAGTTCCAGGACAGCCAGGGCTATGCAGAGAAACCTTATCTCAAAAAAAAGTTATACATAAAAATAAGTTACACACACACA
Source organism: Montemys delectorum (assembly GCA_019843815.1). Classification (NCBI taxonomy): domain Eukaryota; kingdom Metazoa; phylum Chordata; class Mammalia; order Rodentia; family Muridae; genus Montemys; species Montemys delectorum. Next base: position 4,994 of record JADRCD010094493.1, on the reverse strand, counting down.
CACACACACGCACGCACGCACAGTATTTTAGTTGCATGTCTGCACACCACACATGTGCCTGATTCCGGCAGAGGCCAGAAGGGGGCATCAGATACCCTGCAATTGGAATTTCCGAGCTAGTGAGCCACAGTGTGGGTGCTGCATCTTCTGAAAGAGCAGTCAATGCTCTTAACCATGAAGCCATCTCTCCAGCCCCTCTGTAGGCTTAGATTTTTCAAAACCTACTTTAATTATGGTTCTTTAAGGCTTTGACCTCCCTTCTAGCCCACCACCCACCAGAGGTAGGGGAAAGGACAGTTAATAGGAAATGGGGGTTTAGAAATTGTTCTTTGAGGCCGGGCGGTGGTGGCGCATGCCTTTAATCCCAGCACTTGGGAGGCAGAGGGAAGTGGATTTCTGAGTTCGAGGCCAGCCTGGTCTACAAAGTGAGTTCCAGGACAGCCAGAGCTATACAGAGAAACCCTGTCTCAAAAAACAAAAAACAAACAAACAAAAAGCAAACAAACAAAAAAGCAGCAGCAGCTGGAACACAACCAGAAGTTGTTTGGTGCATTTCTCTCTATGAAGTCACGACAAGCAAAGATCAGGGAAGAAAGCAAGGTGAACCAATGCCAGAGCACTGTCCACTGTGTTGGGTTATATATATATATAGTATGTATAGTCCTGGATGTCCTGGAACTCACTCTGTAGACCAGGCTGGCCTCAAACTCAGAAATCTGCCTCCCAAGTGCTGGGATTAAGCTGCACCGCCCAGCTTGAGTTATCTTTATACACTTTCCGAACATGACGTATGCTTTCAAGCATCCGCTCCAACAAAACATCACATGTCCTTTCACCAGGCAGCTTCCAGAAAAGACACCACCACGTGTCTGTTCTCAGCAAAACATCTTCTCAGGACAGAGTTAGCAGAAAAACACCACATAACACAACTGAGTCTCCAAGGAAACCAGAAATTCCCACTTTACCCTTCTTCTTTCTGAGATGAGGTCTCTAACCCAAGCTGGCCTCAAATAAATCACTAAGTAGCCCTAGATAACCTTGAACCTTCTGCTTCTACAGATCCTCTGAATTTCTGGTGTGGCATGTCACCACGTGAGGTACTTGAGGTGCTCAGTATTGAATCCAGGGTTTCGCACACACTAGGTAAGCATTCGACCAACTAAACTACATTCCCAGCCAAAACTAGCTTACCTTCTACAATAAGTAAGTAAAAGCAGCGTGAGAAGATTAGGGATAACAGAGGTTGGGCAGCTGCCATATTAAGTAGGCACAAGCTTTCAAGCAAGACCTAAAGAAAACTACTGAGTGAGCCCCACGGTGGTAAAGCAGCAGTTCTCAACCTGCGGGTCTCCATTCCTTTGGTGTTTGAACGACCCTTTCACAGGGGCTCACATATTAGATATCCTGCGTATCAGACATCTGCATTACAGTTTGTAACAGTAACAAAATTACAGTTATGGAGTAGCAATGAAAAGTCGTGGGTGGGGTCATCGTAACATGAGACACTGTGTCAAGGGGTTGCAGCATTAGGATGGCTGGGGACCACTGTTGTAAAGAGTGATAGACTAGGAGCCAGAGCAAAGCATCCAGTGGAAAGAAATGTTAGTAGACAATAGGATGGGGATAAGAAATTTATTTATTTATTTATCTATCTATCTATCTATCTATTTGGTTTTTCTTTTCTTTTCTTTTCTTTTTTCTTTTCTTTTTTCTTTTTCTTTTCTTTTTTGGTTTTTCTAGACAGGGTTTCTCTGTATAGCCCTGGCTATCCTGGAACTCACTCTGTAGACCAGGCTGGCTTCGAATTCAGAAATCCGCCCGCCTCTGCCTCCCAAGTGCTGGGATTATAGGCATGTGTCACCACCGCCTGGCATCTATTTGGTTTTTCTAGACAGGGTTTCTCTGTGTAACCCTGACTATCCTAGAATTCACTCTCTAGACCAGACTGGCCTCCAACTCCAAAGATTCTCCTGCCTCTTCCTCCAGAGTGCTGGAATGAAAGGCATGCACACACATAAGAACTCTGATTCTTGACCCTGAGTAACAACTACTTTAATAATAGTATTTAAGAACAGACTGTGAAGCCAGGTGCGGTAGGACACACTTGTAATTTTACTTGGGTAGTATCCACAGGGAGATGAGGAGTGCAAAGTCAGCCTCATCTACATAGCTAGTTCAAGATTTCATTTGAGAGACCAGACGGCTCTGTGGATAAAGGTGCTCACTGCTGTCATGCCTGGCAGTGAGCTCAAGCCCAGGGACTCACATGTGAAAGGAATGGAGGATGGCTTTGGCAAATTTACCTTCCTTTTCTTTCTTTCTTTCTTTCTTTCTCTCTTTCTTTCCTTTAATGTTCACATTTTTGCAAAAAAAAATTTATTTTTATTTCATATGCATTGGTGTTTTGCCTGCATTTTTATTTCTATATGAGGGTGTAGAATCCCCTAGAGTTGAAGTTACAAACAGTTCTGAATAATTATGTCAGTGGCAGGAATTGAACCTGGACTTCTGGAAGAACAGCTGGTTCTCCTAAATGAAGAGCCATCTCTCCAGCCCCAGCACCCAGGAGGCAGAGGCAGGAGGATCTCTGTGAGTTCAAGGCTAGCCTGATCCACAGAGTGAGTTTCATGACAGCCAAGGCTACACAGAAAAACCCTGTCTCAAAAAATAAATAGAGATGCAAAGTGAATGATGAAGGAATTAATTAATTAATTAATTATTTAATTAATGCAATTCTCATGGCTGGAGAAATAGCTCATCAGTTAAGAGTACTGGCTTGGAGCTGGGCGGTAGTGGCACGTGCCTTTAATCCCAGCACTTGGGAGGCAGAGGCAGGTGGATTTCTGAGTTCGAGGACAGCCAGGGCTACACAGAAACCCTGTCTCAAAAAACCAAAAAAAAAAAAAAAGAGTACTGGCCTGGGCTGGAGAGATGACTCAGCGGTTAAGAGCAATGACTGCTCTTCTGGAGGTCCTGAGTTCAAATCCCAGCAACCACATGGTGGCTCACAACCATCCATAATGAGATCTGATGCCCTCTTCTGGTCTAAAGACAGCTATAGTGTACCTACATATAATAAATAAATAAATCCTTAAAAAAGAAGGAGGAGGAGGAGGAGGAGGAGGAGGAGGAGGAGGAGGAGGAGGAGAAGGAGGAGAAGGAGAAGTACTGGCTCCTTTTCCAGTGGACCCTGGATTGATTCCCAGTACCCACATTGTGGCTCACTACATCTGTAAATCCAGGGTATCAGGTGCCCTCTTCTGGCCTCTGTGGGTACTACACATATGTGGTGCACAGACATCCATGCAGGCAAAACACCCATACACATAACGATAAATGAAGAAACAAAAAATACATGTGATTTTTCTGCTTCTACCTCCCAAGGGCCAAGATCATAGTGTGTGCAACCATGCCTGGCTGTTCTTTCTGTTTAAGATGTCTCATTGTGTTGGGTAAGCTAGCCATGGATTCTTAGACTCATGTAATCCTCCTGTCTCAGCCTCTTTGTAGCTATGACTAGAAGTGTGTACCACCATATGACATCAGTACCCCACTACAGAAATAGAAGTAGGTAGATAATCAGCAAGGCAATAGAGAGCTTGAACAACACTATCCATAAGGACCCAAAGAAGCCAGGTGTTGTGGTGCATACCTTTGATTCCAGTACTTGGGAGAGGGAGGCAAGAGGATCTCTCTAAGTCTACGGGAGCAAGCAGAGATCCTAAAAGTCAATTCCCAACAACCAGATAAAGGCTCACAACCATCTGTACAGCTACAGTGTGTACTCATATACATAAAAAAGAAATAATACAGGGTATCAGCTCTGAGTAAAATAGAATGAGTTGTCTGAGTGTAGAATTGGGGAGGATAAGGCTGGGGATTGCTGTGAGTTCAAAACCAACCAGCCTGAGACACAGAGCAAGTCCTAGATCAAGATACAGAATGAGACTGTCTTAGTCAGGGTTTCTACTTCTGCACAAACATCATGACCATGAAGCAAGTTGGAGAGGAAAGGGTTTATTCAGCTTACACTTCCACATTGTTGTTTATCACAAAGGAAGTCAGGACTGGAACTCAAGCAGGTCTGGAAGCAGGAGCTGACGCAGAGGCCATGGAGAGATGTTCCTTACTGGCTTGCTTCCCCTGGCTTGCTCAGCCTGCTCGCTTATAGAACCCAAGACTTCCAGCCCAGGGATGGCACCACCCACAAGGGGCCCTCCCCCCTTGATCACTAATTGAGAAAATGCCCCACAGCTGGATCTCATGGAGGCACTTCCCCAACTGAAGCTCCCTTCTCTGTGATAACTCCAGCCTGTGTCAAGTTGACACACAAAACTAGCCAGTATACTGAGTGTAGAATTGGGGAGGACAAGGCAGGGGAATTGCTGTGAGTTCAAAACCAACCAGCCTGGGACACAGAGCGAGTCCTAGATCAGGATACAGAATGAGACCTTGCCTCAAACCCCTCTCCCATGCAGAGGGTACTGCTGCGTTGAACACCCATAGATAAGCAATGAGCCCAAGATGTGTTCCATCCTTACAGAGCCCAGGGTAGGGCTAACCCACACACGAGCCTCTCTGCCACAAGTGAACATGATGCACACTGAAGAACAAATGGTTCCTAAGACAAAAGCAGGCTACACGGAAGTAAAACAAAAGCAGCACAGGAGTCCATGTATGCTCAGCAGCTCACACACCCTATAAAGCCAGGGCAAGAGGATTGCCCCTAGCTCAAGATGAGCCAACCTGTGGTACACACGGAGGCCCTGTCTCAAAAGACATAGGAAGGGCTGGTGGAGGTAGTGGCTTCTTTAATCCCAGCACTTGGGAGGCAGAGGCAGGCAGAGGTCTACAGGGTAAGTTCTAGCATAGTCAGGGCTAGCTACACAGGGAAATCCTGTCTTGAAAAACAAACAAACAAACAAATATACAGGAAGAAAGGACAGAGAAGAAAATGAATGAATAACTTTATCTTACATGCAAAAAAAAAAAAA
>JADRCD010094488.1:0-11091 GCA_019843815.1 Montemys delectorum | reverse complement strand
ATTATTATTATTATTATTATTATTGCTGCTGCTGTTGTTGTTGTTGTTGTTATTTTCAAGACAGATTGTCAATATGTAGCCCTAGGTGTTCTGGACCTCACTATGTAGAAAGGCTGGCCTCAAACTCACAGAGATATACCTGCCTCTGCCTCCCAAGTGCCGGGAATAAAAGTGTACACTACTATACATGAGCCTAGGTTACGATGAGCTTTAAATAATTTAGTTTAAAATATAGACTAATAGACTTCGTTATGACATATTCATGCATGCATCATTTTGGTTGCTCCTCTCCCTCTCCTTTCTTATATTTCTCTGTCTTCCATCCATGCTTGTACCATTCTGCTCCCAGTGTTCCCCTTTCCAGTTATATATCACAATTCCTTTCTGAGGGGAACAGAAATCTACATGTAACAGAATTCACAGCTTTTGGGGTAGTGTTGATTATATAAGTCAGTCTCCTATGAAGATATGAAATATTTCTATACTTTGGAAATTTCCCATCCATTCTCTGGGCTGTCTCCATTTTGACTCCTAACCCAGAGTACTGCCTGTGATTTTCAGGGCTAGAATCTAGACACTTATTATAAGCTGATGACAGGAGCATTTGTGAGCTCTGTAGTGGCTTCATACCACAGACGTTGGAACTAGGAGCCTTTTTTCTCCCCACAATAAATTTTTCTAAAAATATAGCTCTTCTATAAAAATGCAAAGGAGTATATGGGCAAAAAAGGATAGCAGTGATGAGGAGACAAATTTTGTTTGAAATACCAAAATGAAACCCAATACTTTGCATGCTAATTAAAAAAAAAAAAAAAAACAGTTCCTCATTCATCAAACATTTATTTACCTGAGACTTTGCTTAGCACTGTGGGAGACATTGTAGAATCTAATGAGTACAGATAACATTATAGGGGTTGTGATAAAAATAGAAACAGAGTGTAGTAGAGCACCAAGGAGAAGACAGTTTGGCTTTTTCAGCCTTGAAAACAGATAAGGAAGATCTCAGAGAAGAGGAGATATTTTAGCTGGGTATTATAAAGACCAAGATGGCCAGCCTTCATATAATTAGAGACTGACAAGAGAGATTTAAAGATGAGCAAGGGAGTGAAGGAATGTTGTGGGGAATGGTTTCCCAAACTGCAAAGACTATATATATTAAGCTCGAATGGTAAATAAGTAGGGCTTTGCACAATGTGTGAATGTTTGCATTATTTCTGCAGTGCAGGGAGGATTTAAAAGGTTTGTTTGTTTGTTTGTTTTTAATTTTTTTTAACTTTTATTGCATTATGATGAGAAAAGTTACATGATTTCAATTTATCTGAATTTGTTAACATTTAAAAACATATCTTAAGTAAATAGAATTAAATCACATTCTTGTTTCTCTTTTGTACCCCAACTCCTCCCAGAGACCCCCCTTCAATATCTACAATATTTTTTTTTGTCATATTCCTTAAAATTTATAAAACATTATAACAATAAAAATAAGTATTATAAAAGTTGTTTGATATAAAATAACAATCAATTTAACAATTTTATGTAGACACTCATCTATAGCAATAGTGAAAATACATTTTTCTCAATATAAATTTTAAATAACTCCAAACATCTTAACTGCATATTTCAAAATAATACATCACTACTAGTATTTTCTTAAATGAACATAAATATATAAAGTCTTTTTGTTTGTTTGTTTTGTATTTAGTAGAGTTTAAAATCTTGGCTCTTACTGTGGTATAAGCCCAAAGTAAGAATTTTTAGACCTTGGATTTCATTGTAATAAGGCTGTACTTCAGTGACCCTCACATCACCGAAGGATTTTTACCTCCATCATAGCTAAGCTGAGAGTTGACAGTTCTGCTTCACCAAGAAATGAATTGTAGGCTCGATTTTTGGATACAGACTTCCTGCTATGGTCAAAGGTATTTGACTTCAGTAAGTGACTTTATTCTCAGCCCACAGAGAACAGGTTACATTCATTTAAGAAATGGCATATGTATTAAGATAGTCTATCCATAGTCATTCACCAACTGTTTCAATGAACAATGGTTCTGCTTGGAGGGTGGCACAGACATTAGGTGAGGATAAGAATTTAGTTCATTAGCTGTGATAATGTGGAAAAGCATTCATCTCAGAGAAAGAGTAACTTCTAAAGTCCTCTTCTTCAAACTTGATACAAGAGTTAAGCAAAGCATTCAGTCTCACTTTTTGTTGTTCTCTTACAAGCAACCTCTCTAGTAAATGTAAATTGTCTATGTTTCTTTTGGGCATATAACTACTTTTGAAATATATAAGCTGTTCTGAAAACCATTGTGTAGTGTAAAAACATGAAATAAACAATCCTACTAATAGAGAGGCTGAGCTAGGAGAAGCAAGATTTCAAGACCCTTATGTTGTATACAGCAAGACACTGTCACAAACAAACAAGCTGAAAGTGTATATAGATTGTACAATGTTGGACCTGTTTCTCCAATTACCAAATTAGAGAGACCATTGGATGACAATCAACAAATTTCTAATTCCCCATATTATTGGATTTCAATCGATTAGGATATGTTGGTAATGTTAATTTTCATATTAAGAGATATTAAGAAAAAGTAATTGTCACTTCCTGTTGTTTTTGTTGTAAGAGGTGGAATTAGGTTTGTGTGGATTTGTTGAAAGATTATTTTCTTGCTTCTTCTAGGGTGTAGTTTTGCTCCTTATGTTTATCCTTTGTAGGGCTGGATTTGTGGAAAGATATTGTATAAATTTGATTTTGTCATGGAATATCTTGTTTTCTCCATCTATGGTAATTGAGAGTTTTGCTGGGTATAGTAGCCTGGGCTGGCATTTGTGTTCTTGTAGGTTCTGTATGACATCTGCCCAGGATCTTCTAGCTTTCATAGTCTCTGGTGAGAAGTCTGGTGTAATTCTGATAGGCCTCCCTTTATATGTTACTTGACCTTTTTCCCTTACTGCTTTTAAATTTCTTTTTTTTGTTCAGTGCATTTGGTATTTTTATTATTATGTGACAGGAGGAATTTCTTTTCTGTTCCAGTCTATGTAGAGTTTTGTAGGTTTCTTGTATGTTCATGGGCATCTCTTTCTTTAGGTTAGGGAAGTTTTCTTCTATAATTTTGTTGTAGATATTTACTGGCCCATTACATTGGGAGTCTTCACTCTCTTCTATACCTATTATCCTTAGGTTTGGTCTTCTCATTGTGTCCTGGATTTCTTGGATGTTTTGGGTTAGGAGCTTTTTGCTTTTTGCATTTTCTTTGACTCTTGTGTCAATGTTTTCTATGGTGTCTTCTGCCCCTGAGATTCTCTCTTCTATCTCTTGCATTCTGTTGGTGATGTTTGCATCTATGACTTTTGAATTCTTTCCTAGGTTTTGTATCTGTAGGGTTGTTTCTCTTCCTGATTTCTTTATTGTTTCTATTTCCATCTTTAGATTCTGGATGGTTTTGCTCATTTCCTTCACCTGTTTGATGTGTTTTCCTGTAGTCCTTTAAGGGGTATTTGTGTTTCCTCTTGAAGGGCTTCTAGCTGTTTACCTGTGTTCTCCTGTATTTCTTTGAGGGTGCTATTTATGTCTTTCTTAAAATCCTGTATCATCACCGTGAGAAGTGATTTTATATCTGAATCTTGTTTTTCTGGTGTAATGGTGTCTCCAGGACTTGCTATGGTGAGAGAATTGGGTTCTAATGATGCCAAATAACCTTGGTTTGTGTTGTGTATTTTCTTACACTTGCCCCCTGCCATCTGGATATCTCTAGTGCTACCTGCCCTTGCTAAATCTGACTGGAGCCTGTCCTTCTTGTGATCCTGGTTGTGTCAGAACTGCTCAGAGTCAAGCTGTTTCTGTGATCCTGTGATTCTGCCATCCTGTGATCCTAGACTTGTTTGAGCGCCTGGGAGTGGAGCTTCCTCTGGGTGTTGTGGGACTGGCTGAGGAGCTTGTGCCCAAGGTCTGCTCAGGATACCAGCCTAGACAGATCAGAAGGAACTCGAGCCACTGGGCTGGTGGAGTTCCTGTGTGCCTGGTCCTGCTGGTCCCAGTTACTGGTTTATTTGTTTATAATGTTTGTTTAGGAATGCTATACTCAAGAGAATGAAAAACCTTGTATTTTTTTTGGTTGGGGGGTGGCATCCTTTTATCTCTCTCAGGGTGCACGTGACAGGGAAGTTTATGTAAAGATTATTAGTCAGAAACCCTTAGAAGGCAGCATAAGGTACAAGTGATCCAAACAAGTCTAGAACCACTGAACTAAAGCTTGTTTTAAGGAATCTCATTTTTTTATAGTGAGACTGAAAGACTTAAGGAATGAAGTTAGATTTGCTTTTGGTGGTTCTTCATTCCATACTTCTGTTTCTGTCTCTAGTGTACTGGTGTTATGGGCATATGTAAACATTTCTAACTTCAGTTAGATGTTTAAGAATGCTTTATGATAAACTTATAATCACATTTCTTCTTTGTGTTATTGAACTATAACGTTATATTCATATCTTACTCTTCTTCCGTTTACCTTTCCAAAATGACATGTAGTGTGCCAGTATCTGAGAAATACCTATATGTCTGACTTGCTGCTGATTCATAACATTTATGAAGCTGTGAATGTGTGTTATAATTAATCAGGCCAGGCCAGATGTAATGATATTTCTGAAACAGCCATTGGCAATTTGGGATCCTGGGTTTGGGACTATCAGGTAATCATGTATGACTCCTGGGGCAGTCTTTGCCCTTTGCTGGTACAGTTGTGCTACAACAGAGACCAGATAAGAGTTTGTTACCTAACTTGCATTTATACCTAGATGCTGTTGCATTTTACCATGACACTACCTACCAAGACACACAGTGAGTGCTTATCATTGATCAAGCTCTCTTTATCCTTCAAATCTAAAGCCATAACATGATCTCACCAGCAAATAATGAAAAAGATAAGCACATTAGCACTATAGTAGACCTTTGCAGGTGTGGAAAGGAGGCATTATATAGATATGTGGAAGAAGTGAAATCTAACTTGACTCTCACTGTATCAGAATTCTTTTATCTGCACAGTAAGATTAATAATGGTGATGATGGTGATGGTGGTGTGGTAGTGGTGGTGGTGATGTTTTTCTCCTAAGATTGTCTTGGGGATTAAATACGATCATAGATGTGAAAGAATTCTCCTTGCAAAGAAAGTAACATACATTTCTAGTTCTGTGATCTTTAAGCCACATTTTTCTATTGAAAATAAGGAGTTTTGTGACAGAGATGTAAAGGGGGCAAGGATCAAGCTTGATTACAAGCTCAGACCCTGGATTTGCTACTCACTAGCAGAATGGTCCTCAATAATTCATCTCTTCATTTCCTTTTCTGGCTTACTTTCAGACATGCTTGGAAATAATCCTTCCTTTTTGCATTAATAGCATTGATGACATATTTGGACCCTATGCATGGGATTTAGAAAAGTGTTCTGATGACTGTTATAAACAGTGGAGTGTGAGGCTATGGTCTTCCTGGATCACTACCACATATGGAGGCAAAAACATCCACTCACACTCAAACATCATTTTTGGGTGAGTTCTGCTGGTCCCGGTTGTTGGAGACCCTTGCAGAATAGCTTAGAGACTAGACTTAGGAAAGGTAGTAAAGCAACATAGAATATACTAGTGTGCTCATTAAGCTTTCCTATTAAAATCTCTCCAGCAAGAAGCAAAACATGAGTGTTTGTTCTCATTTGTTGTTATTATAGCTAGTAACTGTCTTAGTTAGGGTTTCCATTGCCATGAAGAGACACCATGACAGAGACAACTCTTATTTAAAAAAGGTAAACATTTCACTGGGGCTGGCTTACAGTTTCAGAAGTTCAGTCCATCATCATCATGGCAGTAAGCATGGGAGCCTAAAGGCAGATATGGTTCAGGAGAAGGAGATGAGAGTTCTAATCTTGATCGGAAGGTAACCAGAAGGAGGCCTTCTCTTCTGCACTGAGTGACACTTAGCACTAGAAACCCTCAAAGTCTACCTACATGGTGACACACTTTCTTCAACAAGCCATACCTCTTAATAGTGCCACTTGCCATGGGCCAAGCATATTCAAACAACCACAGTAACTATAGTAATAATATTCCATATTGGTTCAACAGATACTTTTGAAGTGCTCACTCTATTTTCTTCCAAGAACTATAAGATGTGAGGCACTTTAAACAAATTACTCGGAATCTTCATAACTAGTTTCAGAAGTAGTGGTGATGACCCTTCTTTGACTCAGGAGGGCATTGAGAACCATTGCATTGAGACGTTTACAGAAGTCCAACTAGGTAGCTGTAAAGGGAGAGTTCTTACTTGGCCTGCACACGTACATCCCTATTTGTTGTTCTTTGTCAGTGACACATTTGATAGAGTTAACCAAGTTGGCATCAGAGTTAACTGAGTCAGCTCTATGTATACCTGACTCTGACATCACATATTTCGTGTCAGGCTAGGTTGTCAACTATTCAGCTGTCAACCAGTTAATTAAAATATTCCCCGAGAACTGGGAACATAACTCAGTAGAAAGAGTGCTTGTCTGTTATACAGGAGGCTGTGTTTCATGCCTAGTACTGGGAAAATAGTTCTGGAAGTCTGTGAATACCAACACATACATCTTCATTAGTGCTGTAGTAGAATTCTTTTTCTTCTGTCTGTTAAACAAGAGTCAAATTGGGCTCTCTATACACACACCCAGTGGTTCCAACAATGACAAATGCTGAAGGTGGCTGCCAGCCTCGCTTAATCTAAGGCTGTGACTTCAGACTCAAGACTATTTTTCAACCCAACAGATACCTGTTTCCAAATAAAAGGTGAGACCTTCTGACAGAAAACAGGTAGCTTCTTTTGGTTTAATTTTTTAAAATTCTGTTTCTCACTTTCAGTTGGATTCTTCAAAATTATACTATTTAATTCAGCTGTGTAAAGTGGTTGTTGGAAGCTAGGAATTTTGGAAGAATGTTGAACATTGAAAAGGTGTCTGTACTTGCCTCTGGGTCTGGTTTCATCATTAGTTCTGCTTTTATGAGATATTCAAGACTGGGCAATTTATAAACAGGGTAAACTTATTTATCACAATTGTGTCAGCAGAAATCTAAAATAAAGGTTCTGACAGATTCTGTATCTAGTGAAGGTGTAGTCTCAGTTTCTAAGATGACAGCTTGAACCCTTGTAGTCATGTATGGCAAAAGGCAGAAGAGTGGAAAGGGACCAAACTTAGTTTCTTTTAGCTTCATTTGTTTGTTTGTTTGAGACGGCATTTCGCTATGTAGCCCTGGCTGGCCTGGAACTCACAATGTAGACCAGGGTAGCTTCTAAGTCATAGAGATCTACCTGCTTCCATCTCCCAAGTGCTGGGACTAAAGGAGTATACATCACATCTAATTTGCTTCAGTCTTTTGATGATAATTCCAGTGTAAGTCAATCACTTCCCCAAAGGAGCCACCTCTTGTTACTAATCTTTTACTAGTGGAGGTGAAGTTCTCACGCAGGTTTGCCAAGCACTGAGATTCTAGGCTCATCTCTATTCTCCCAGAGGAGGAAGAACTTTGTCACTTTGATTTCACGCCTGGAAATTATCTTTAGGGACAATTTATATGATTCTTTTAACATCCAAGACTTTAAACTTATAACATAAAAACCTTAGAAAAAGACCAAAATCAAATGTATTTAAATGGAATCTTTATTCTTTGTCTGAATGTTTAATATCTGAATTTTGGTCAAATACAATCTTCTTTCTAATCGGATTAAACTACTGCATATAATTCTTTTGGTTACCTGTTTGCCTGCTTATACTATTGAAAATTGTCATGAGCATCATGTTTATTTTCGGGAGAAGTGGGGGCAGTTTTTGTGAATGACATTTCAGAACTAGAGCAGAAGTCAATGGGTCATCATAGCTCCATATAAAGAGTGGCTTTCTTAGAGTTGCAAAAGTTAAAGGAGCTCGTCTCAAATGAAATGACTTAGGCCATGTGATGCTCACTTTGTCATATGAAAAATAAGAAAAGCGCCGGGCGGTGGTGGCACACACCTTTAATCCCAGCACTTGGGAGGCAGAGACAGGCAGATTTCTGAGTCTGAGGCCAGCCTGGTCTACAGAGTGAGTTCCAGGACAGCCAGGGCTACACAGAGAAACCCTGTCTCCAAAAAACTTAAAAAAAAAAAAAAAAGGCAGAAACACCTCAGAGCTGTTGGCATATTTAAATGAGTCAACATAAGCTAGACCTGGCAGTAAAGGCCTTTAGTTCCTGCCACTCAGGAGGTTTAGGCAGCAGTGGACACTTAGCAACTTAGTGAGACCCCATTTCAGAAAAAAAATAAAACTAAATAAAAGTTAACCCAGAAAATTACTAACCACTCAGACTCAAATCTGGAAAATGCGTGAGTGTAAAAAGTAAAATGAAGTCTACTTTCTCCCATGCACTTCACATCTGTATGGTGTTCCTATCGAACCCAGAACAGACACACAGACCCATGGATACATACACAGACACACTCAGAGACACACAGACTCACAGATACATACAGACACAGACATACACAGAGACACACACATAGACACACTCACACACACAGACACATACAAAGGCACACACACATGCAGACACATAGGTGCAAACATACAGAAACACACAGATGCACAGATGTAAACACATACACACACACACACACACACACACACACACACACACACACACACCTGGTGGCCTTGGCCAAAAGCTCAATATGAAATTGTTGAACTGGAGATTTTTCAGTCAAGATTTGCACTTAAAGAGCCAAGTGCAGCTTGGGTATCTTTTTGTTCTTCCCATAATTGGGAACAATTCCTATGGCCTTGGCTGCTGATGTATGGAACTGAGAACTAATAGTGACTATCTAACATAGTTATTAATTAATTAATAAATGTGTTATGGAAGTAACCACAGTGAGGACAGAGATTTGATCTGTAAGGTTGTCTGATGAACCTGCTGTGCCAATGAGCCAGGCACAAGGTAGGTGCTCATAAACATTAGTTGGGGAGCCAGCCTTGATAGTAAATAGTAGGCTTTACAGCCCTACTTTGGCGATTCCTTTCATTGCATGGTGGCTTCCTTTGTGTATTTTCTAGAACCCATAGATTGTTTCATTAACAGTGACTCTTGGTTATTTACGTAGGGATTTAGAAGGGACCCCATGAAGAACTAACATCATTTCTCAAGCAAATTAATTATTACCAGTGATGAAACGAGGCTGGATGTTGGAGATTTTTACCCAGGTATCTGGAGTCTCTCAGGAAAACAGTATTTTATTTTATTTTTGGATTTCCCAATGACTGGCGTAGCTTTCACGTGTCTGAACTGAGAGATTCAAGTCCAGGCGCATGCTGGGTCTCTCAGCAGCGCCAACAGTGTGCTGCGTCAGCAGGTGCTTCAGGACAGCTTTTCTTTCTTCTTCTTTTTTTTTTTTATTTTTTTATTAGATATTTTCTTTATTTACATGTCATATGATTTCTCCTTACCCAGTTTCCTCTCCAAAAACCAACCAACCAACCAAACAAACAAACAAAAACAAGAACAAACCCCTGTTGCTTCCCCTCTCCCCATGCCTGCCACCCCACCCTCTCCCACTTTTGGCCCTGGCATTCCCCTACACTGGGACACTTAATGGAATGCAGTTTGCTCAGCGTGGGTCTGCAGGGACTTTCTCGGGTTTTTTTTTTGTAAATAATGGAGGGTTTCCTGTCTGGTTTAAGCCTGTCAAACTAGAGCAAAGATAAAGGCTATTTGTTCTCTCAAGAAAAGCCAATCTTTATTTTTAACAAAGTCAGTAAAGTGTGCTTTGGGAGTAACATTTTTACCCCCAAGAATGATATTAGTAAGTTACATTGAAGCATTTTTTTTTCTGTATGAGGAGTATGTGATAAAAAGGGAACTGAAAGTTGTATTTCAAACAACATGCCTGAACATTTATTTTCTAATTCAATTTGTGAATGAGTTTATCTAGAAAAGGCTAATAGAATTGGTATTCTGATTAAATGTTTATGAAAAGCAGTTTTGAGCCTGTTTTCATGATTTGCTTACCTCCTGAAGGCATTACCACTACCCGTGCTTACCCATGGTAATAGTGGTAAGAAGGGGACAATATGTGCTGTTACAGACTGTGCCCTTTTCCATGTATATTATTCAACTTCGGCTTCTTAAAATCTGTGTGAGAGAGACTTTTTAAATATAGAACACACAGGAATTAATGTTCCCAGAAGACAGGTACCTTAGTAAAGATTTAAAACTTATAGTGGTATTCTTCCTGCTACTGCATCCAGCAGAAAGCCCGGGTGTGCATTTGTATTAGTCGTTTATATGGACTCTGTTCTTCCATGTCAGCAAGTACTGAAGAGCTTATGTGTTCATGAACTTACAAACATTTGCTCAGAGATCCCATGGGGGACATCTGGCGTGGTGTGAGACAACAGACAATCTGGTACTTAATTTTTGTAAGTATTTGTTTGGTTCCTACTATGAGCCACATCTGGTTCTTGAAACTAGAGACAGAATAGAAAAACCTCAAATCCTCAATCTTATAGGGCTCTGGTTTGACAGGTAATAAAATGACAGTATCAACAAATACACTAAGGAGGAAGAAAAATAATTCAGAGATGGGTGAATGAAGTGTGGGAAGGAGGGAAAGTATCAGGAATACAAGAAACATACACATACACACACATACATACATATACATGTACACACATGCATGTATACATACATATACACATGCATGCATAAATACACACATGCACATATAAACATATATATGCATACATAAATACATACTCATATATACATATATATACATACATTTTTGCACATACATGTAGGTGTGTACACATACATTCACATACGTACATACATATACTTACATGCACACATATGTATATACATATATACACACATTCATATACATATGTAAATACATACACATATACACATATAGATGTGCACACACATACATACACTCACATATACATACATACATAAATGCATATATATATATTACATATATATATACATACATACACATACACACACACACACACACACACACACACACACACACAC
>JADRCD010094486.1:0-12445 GCA_019843815.1 Montemys delectorum | reverse complement strand
AAAAAAAAAAAAAAAAAAAAAAAAAATTTAAATAACTCCAAACATATTAACTGTATATTTTAACATAATACATCACTACTAGTATTTTTTTAATGAACATAAATATATAAAGTCTTTTTGTTTGTTTGTTTTGTATTTAGTAGAGTTTAAAATCTTGGCTCTTACTGTGGTACAAGCCCAAAATAAGAACAATTTTTAGACATTGGATTTCATTGTAATAAGGCTGTACTTCAATGACCCTCACGTCATCAAAGGACTTTACCTCCATTGTAGCTAAGCTGAGAGTTGACAGTTCTGCTGCGCCAAGGAATGAATTATGCTTTGTAGTTACTAAGCTGAAGCCCTCTGCTCAGTGAGACCTACAGTTTCTACCCCAGACACTCTCTCCATGCACTCACTCCCTAACAATGTTCATTTCATTTGTTCGCTTCTGGTATACTTGTTTCTCTTTAGAACATAAGCTGCAGAACAGCAGACATTTCTGTTTATTTTTATACAGCTGTATTCGAAGCACCAAGAATTTTCAAAACTTGTCGGTGAATGAATTGTATTTATTTGACTGGGATAAAGATAATAAGTGGATTGTTGGATGAATGACTGATGGCTACACCGACGGACTTAAATATTTAATAAATGGGATCAGAGAACTTAACAGCTGAATGAAACTTGGGAGTTAAAAGATCATTTAATCCAACCTCCTAATTTCACAGATGAGAAGATTTGAAGCCAGGTTTTAGTGATTTATACTGAGACTCTCTCCTAGCAAGGTCAAGATAGAATTCCAATCCTTAGGTACATTTCATGATTTGTGTTAGAATGAAAAGAATATTTTTTGATACATATATAAAGACAGGATAATATGACATCCTATTTTTATATAACAGAAAGCAACCATTGTATTGTAATAAACCACGCCATCTTGGGTTATTGTCGTCCTTATCTTCAGGATTAAGGGACAGCAGCTCAGGCTTTAGGCTGGCTTACTGTCAAAGCTTCTAGACTTTGTTTCCAGGCCGTTCCTGTAACTTCTTGGTGTCTGAAGTGCAAGAGAGCCTCACATGCCCAACTGCCCAAACTAATGAAAATGCAGGCTATTTTCCCTTCCGTTCTGTTGATACAGAAGGATTTTTGTTGTTGTTGTTCTGGGGTTTTTTTTTTTTTTTTTGCTTGTTTCTTTTTTTGTTTGTTTGTTTTTTATTCCCTACATTCTATTATAGAAAATCCTCTATTTTTCTAATTATCCATAGAACAAAATCCTAAACAGCATTTTTGCCCCGGACTGGGATAGTCTCCAAATCTCTCTCTCTCTCTCTCTCTCTCTCTCTCTCTCTCTCTCTCTCTCTCTCTTTCTCTCGTATGTGTGTGTGTGTTTCTATCTCTCTCTCTGACTCTTTCTCTTTCTATCTTTCTGTCTCTTTCTGTTGACATAAGTAAAGAACCTTTTAAATCTAAGCCTTCCTCATGGTTTCCTATTTTAAAGGGACTCGTCAAGTCTTCCATTTTGGAATAAGAGAATGAGAAATTCTAGTCTTTTCTGGTTCATGTTGTTGAAGACAGAATACTTGTTGATTTTCACTGATTATTTCACTTCATAGTCAGCACATGCTCCGCAGGCAGGCTCTCTCTCAACCCCTGTAGGATAGGTCCCCACACTGGCCTTGAACTTGTGATGCCTCATATCCTGGCTTCCATAGTAACTGGGATTTTGGGCATAGGCCAACACTCTGGGCTCACAACTCAACTTTGCTCTAAAAGCTAAGTCTAATGGATGGTTTTATCTCAAGAAAGACCATAAGAGTTTTGGTTTTTTAGCCTTATGATTCTACTTTAGAGAAGAGGAAGCTGAATTAATGCAGTATGACTAAGAACACATGTTAAAAAGTGTCAGAATTTGGGTGTTAATTCAAATCAATGTGATTGTAATACCATGTACTTTCAATTATATTACACCAATAAACAGGATGCATTATTTGACCTGGAAGAGTGAGGTGATTTGGTTCTAAAATTGTTATTTAATATTTTGACAAATTTAAAAACATTTGTATTTTGACCCAGAAACATCAATACTCAGACTGACAATCTTGTATGTCGTTATCCTACTTAGATTTACCTGTCCATCAGGTAAGGGCTAGAGTCACATGCAATAGGAGTCTCAGTCTAGGGATTGTCCAGCTCATGTTGGCCTATGAGAATGGCTGTGGGAAATTAGCTTGATAATTCTTTGATGCAGGCAGGCTGGGCCCTTTGTAGGCAGTACCATTCCCTGCACTGTATAAGGAAGCCGGGTGGGCAAGCTAGTAAGCTTCCCTGGATGGTTTCCGCCTTTGAGTTCCTGTTACGATTTTCCTGAAAGATGGACTGTGACCCAGTCATATAACCCTGCCCTAAGTTGCTTTTACAGAATGCAAACCAGGACAGTCATCAAATCTATTTCCCTCTTCTGATACTGTAAATGTCTTTCACAGTATCTGTGCAACTACATACCTGGTCTCAGTGTTATAAGTAAATTTTACTTTTCTGTAAATATTAGAACTGTGACATGCCTACTTTATAAATATATGTATGAATTCTCTTAGGTTATATAATGAGATCAGAAGAAGGCAAGATATAAAACATAACATTTTGTGAATTTAAAAATTTAAGGTGAAGGCAACTCCAAAATATTAAAAGTTTAAAATGTGTAGGCAAAAGGAGTAACTACAAAGTTAATTTATTAGGAAAATTCCACAGTGAAACCCATTTCATTGTGCCAATCAAAAACTTAACATGAGAAAGGAAATCAGAAAAGCAAAACAACCACAAAAATACAGGAGGGAAAGTATCAAATCATTAAATAACTCTGATAGCAGGAGTTCAAAGGTCAAAGGTCTCTTCTTCGATCAAATCACTCCCAACCCTTCTCTGTGCTTTCTCTCAATGTCAGCTGGCAGTGGTTGCTATGAGGCAGCTGCTGTCATTTATGAGCTGGATGTTTAACAGGAAGATTGTGTCTACTACAGGACTGCTGTAACAAATTCTGTCATTTCCAAAGGCAGGAGAGCAGCGACAGCAATAGAGTGGAATAAGAGTGTTTTGATGGGAATGGAACTGAAGAACACCTGGAAGAAACTCACAGCAAAGACCTAGAGCATCCTGGGTGTCTTTACCTGTAACTGGGGAATAGGAAACAGCTGGTAAAACAAAGTCTACAGAGCCTATTGACACTGAAACCAAGGAGGGCCCTGGGGAGTTCACTGCAGGGGAATACGAATGGAGAAGTTGTCAAACATCCGAACTTGAGGGTCTTGCAAAGCTTTGGGGTTTTCATTGTGATGGGAAGCTGTAAAGGGTCATCCATTAATGGTACCCATTAAAATCCTGGCATTCCTTGTGTCACCTTAGAAAAGAGGGGAAACCCTGAAGCCGTGGGCATATGGCCCCTGTACAGAGCAGAGAGGAGGAAACGGGTATGAAGAAACACTTCTTCCTTTCCTATACTGTTGGGGGTATTTAGTTTCTTCTCTATTGTGGCAGAGAAGCCAGTGCAGTAAAGTTAGTGGCTAAAAACACAGGGTCTGACACAAGCTACTGCTATCTGTCTCTGCTCCATCACTCACTCAGGCAAATCCCATAATCTCTTGGCTCTAGGTTTGCAGGGTAAGATAAAAACAAAACCTACTTCAGAGTGTTGTTAGAATGATGAAATGAATCCATATGTGAAAGTGTGAAGAGTGTTTAGACGGTATTCAAACATTAACCTTTAATTTTGTGAAAATGAGAATGCTTTCTAAAATGCTCTGAGTACATCCAGATTGTCACTGATGAAATGGTTCTATATTTAGAGTGAAAATAAAAGTGAAGTAAGTGGTCAACATTTTCTATCAACTACTGGGAGATAGAAGTATTTTCTCTAACAAGAACAACCAAAATACAATACCCTAACTTAGACCAGGGTAAGATAAAGAAGTGGGACAGTCAACTGAGTGAGGACTTTTACTTTTCCAACCTTAGTCTGCTAAGATTTTAAGGGAAAGCTCTTGGTAGATGTTTGGCTTTCTTCAAAGGTGGAAGTCTGTCAGAAGAACCTTGGTACTCAGGAGCATTTTGGTGCCTGCAACCAATACATTGCAAATATAGAATAAAACACAAAAAATTCTCTCTGTATTGGACTTTAGTGACCTAAATACGATTAAAGACACAAATGTTTGGAGGCTTTCATGTACATTGTTAAAAAGCAGTCTATTCAGGACAACTGCTTGGGCTTTATACACCAGTTTGCAAGGGCAATTTTTCCCAAGATGGTACTCTGACTGTTTTAAACTAGCAGAGCTCTTTGGCAACAGCGGAAACATTCAGGAATAACTGCTAATGACATAGCCAGATGTGTCTTAGAAAATCAACTGTCTGGCCAAACCACCAAACCCTACCAAAAAAAAAAAATAATAATAAATGCAGTAAGCTAAGCAGGTAGAGAAAAATTCCATCATGTCTCTTTCACCCTGAGAATATTAGTGTGACTCAATTAATAGCAGATTTTATTTCCTATTGGGATTCAAAACTCTTACTGAAGGCACTTTCTCTCGGTGTGTCAGCAGGATAACCAATATCCATTTGCTAAGTCACAGGCTTCCTTGGTATCCTGAAGGTATCCATGCATGCACCGCTGCTGTTTCTGCCTTCCCTGATACACCATACTCAGTGGGTGTTTCTGGCTCATTATTACAAAGCATCAAGCTGTAGTCATTCAAATCTGTCAGCAGCTAGTGAGAGCCATTATTGTGTGGTTTACTTATTAACAATTAATTTTCAAAAGAAATCATTGTTTGAAGATGTTCATTATCTTTGCTGGAAAACATTTCTCTCTCCTCCCTCTCACCTCCTCTCTTCCTCCCTTTTTTCAGCCTTCTCTTTTAGTCCTCCTTCTGCTTGCTCCTCCTCCTCCTCTAATTCATATTCTCTCTCTCCTCCCTCCCTCCATCACTTTCCCACCTCTCCCTCCTTCCCACCCCTTCTCCTTCCTGACAGCAAAATATTCTCAGCTGTCCCTTGTCCCACAGCTTTTCTGGCCAGTGGGCATTTTGCAGTCTCATCTGTTTTCTATCATGCAGCCATCTTATCAGCCTAGCTTGTAAGAGATTGGGAATGAGGCGTGCAAGGGCTGTAGGCAGTCCATTTTGAAGAAGTAAATGAATACAGCACAGGGCAAGGAAGGTAGGTCAGTTGAATAGCAGGCCTTCAAACATGCTCATCCATTGCTTTGTGTGTGCAGAGAATCTCTGTCATTCAGAAGTTAGGCAAGCAAAGAAGGGATGTTATGCATCCCTTCATACATTTCCAACAGCATAGGTGTTAATAAGTAAAACCACAACACTTTTACTTTTTGAATTATCTCTCCAAGTCCCATTTCATGCTTTTCAAAAGGGAAAGGATTCTGAACAAGCCTGTTCTTTTGGTAAGGGCATTCAATGGGGAAAGAGGATGATTAGACAAGAGGAAATTGAAGAAAGGGACAGAGGGAGGGAGGGAGAAAGGCTGTCTAGTTTCAGTTCAAGATCATTAGACTTCTGGTCAACAGAGAATTGCCTAGCAGAAGATGTTCATCTCTTCCACAGTTTTCAAAAAAAATAAATCTCTGACATGTTTCGTAAACAATTCATATCCTGCCAAGAAGGAGAATGTGAACTTCTTCCTGTGTAAATTATGTGTCAAACTGAACTGTCCACAAATTTAGCCTTATTCCTTTCTATGCTAAAAAAAATTAATGGTGAGATATTTGGCTTTTCTTCAATATGATCCTTTCAACATCCTATTTCATATCAAATAGCTGTCACAAGGAGATTCTTGGTGATAAAAATTACAACCAACCATGCATTAATGATTTTTAAATATTTACTGGTCTTATAATTATGTGTATGCATATGCATCCATATGTGCATGTGAGCGTAGACATCTGTAAGTGCCAGAAGGGGGTAGAAGACCCTGGGGAGTTGAAGTAATAGCTAATGGTGAGTAGCCCGGTGTGGGTGCTGGGAACCAAGCTCAGATCCTTTGCCAGAGCATCAGGTTCTCCTAACTACTGAGCTCTTTCTCCCCTTGCACCATTTCAAGTTTTATTTTTCTATTTTCGAAATTATAATGTTATTACATCATTTCCCCTTCCCTGTTCCTCCCTCTGGCTCTTGCCATAAAAATCCTCACCTTGCTTCCCATCAAATTTACGGACTCTACTTCTTTTATTGTTCACATATACATGTGTATATTCCTGAATATTTAAACACAATCTGATCAGACGGCATGGATACTGATTACATGCTAACCAACTAGGGGACTCCTCCCTAGAGAATACTATTTTTGCTGCTCTCTACATTCTTTGGTTATCTGTAGTTCTTTTTCCAGGATTGAGGACCCATGATATTTCCCCCTTTGTATTAGCATGCTTAGTTTTAATTATAAGTGTACACATGTATCTTCGTGTAGGTGTGTGCAATGGGTGCAGGATGTTAAGGATTTTTATCCAATATATATTGTTGTAAATACTAACTTATGTAAGCCTCTTGACACTCTGATATAGACAGACTTTCCATTACAATATAAGTTGGCTGCCTTCCATCTTTATCATATAGATTTCTTTTCCTAACACTTGTTCTTGTACCTGTTCTACAGGAGTGCACTCAAGATGAGAGACCTACCTGCCTCCTAGGCATCATCTGGGACATACGAATATCAGTATGCCAGAATCCACTGACAGAAAATGGCATGATCGGTAGTTGTTGACATCGTTTCTGATAGGGACATTTATCTTCCATTACAAGAACCCCATTTGGATATATAAATGTCAATATGTTGAAATTCTCTAAAACAAATAGCGTGGCTGATGATCCGCGGCCCCCTTGCTACCTTTACAAATGTCATAGTTAGTGGAAAATAATACTCTTTGAATAGAGACATCAGGTGCTTCCTTGTTCAAACAAGGCTGGAGGTCTCCTGCATTATGGAAAGAATCTGAATCAAAGTTTGCCAACCTAACAAAGACAAGTGAAAAAAATTATGATACAGCTGAGGACAAAGTTGGAGGAGTAACTATTGCCTTAATAGAATGTGGATGTATGTACTCCAAAAATCCTCTCCCTAGTGACATTGTTTATAGGTCTTGTGGTTAACCTGGTATTTTGTCCTCTTTCTGATTTTCTTCTAAAGCATCTGTTAAAAACGGGCTGCTTACCCCGTTTTCGCTATCTGCCTCCAATCCATCATCCTTGAATTCTGTTTGGCATCTGGTTTTGAAGTATTACATCTGTGAGACCAGGAACCTGCAAGAGACCTCTGAGTCCACGTCTTCCACCCAGGGTCCGATATGTGCCTTAAGCTTTCTTGGGCCGCAGAAGTCCCTCTGGCTGTGGAAACATCTCTCCTTGCCTGGATAACATAAGGGATATGCCCTGGAAATGATATGATACTAATCCTCATTAAGACCAGGCTCAAGGTCCCTTACTGCTGCTAGACCATTAACGAAACCTAGACTCACTGTGGACTGAGGAGGAAAATTATGTTACTGTTTGAAGGAAAGAGAACATTCATCAAAATCATGTCAGAACAAAAACATGCTGGGAACTGAAGTCATCTTGTGGTTTAAAGTCTAGTATACTCCAATGGCATCTGCAGCCATTTCTAATAAATGGAAAATATACAGTCTGAAAATCAGACACGATGACAGCTGAACTCTATGGATGAGTACTAAGTAAATGACATTTAACAGCCAGTTTATTCTAGACACAGCAGAATAATGGACTCTGTTCCTCTGAAAGCCACAGCAGAAGAATCCCTCCTGATTTAGCCTAGTAAATGCAAAGGGAAAAAGACCCAATGTTGCTGAAGATTTTAGTGATGGATTTACTCTTTGGGAAAGGTAAAGAATAGCATGGATCTTGTAGGACTGGGCTCCCTGAGTGACAAGACCCTTAGACTAGACAAGGCCAAATGTGATATCAAGTTATCATCAGGACTGATGCAATTACTGTGATGGGAAGCGCTGATGGACAGGCAGGCATCCCTAGTCAGGAGTATGACCAAAACCATTCTAGGTCAAGATAGATGGAGTTTGGTTCATATCTATAACCAAAAACTGATCAAAAATTCAGAAACAGATTTATGTCAGCTATAGCAAAAGACAACATGTTCTTGGCTGAGTTTCCAGGCCTGAACTTATTCTCAAATGTGGCACTTTTAGATTTAAGGAAATAAGACTAAACCTTAAGAAAGGATCTTGAAATATCTTATAGCATGCTTACACAGAGCTCCCCACAGTCCTGAGGAACTCAACGTCATTTCTTTAGAAAAATGCAACTATTCTGAATTCCCTTTCCTGGAGGAAAATGAGATATTCAGATCTCAGGCAATTCAATATAGTTTTTCAACTGAGATGCCACCAGAAAAAGTAACAGAATACTACTGTGATGTTGCTGTAATAACCTGAGGCTAGTGGAAATTACTGTCTTGTCTTAAGATATGTCTCATAGTGGGAGCAATATGTCAGTTCCTCGGTTTGTGGGTGAATAATTTGGTAGCTGGGTATGCCCTTATACTGTTTAATTGGTGCACTTTAATCTACCTATGCTGAAGACTCTGAAAGGGAAAGGAGGCCAAGTGAAAGCTTCTGAGCTCATTGAACTTGACCAAGATCAATACCCTTGTATGGAGAATATAAGATGTCCAATCAGTTCAATGTATCCTCATATGGAGAAGAGAAGGTGTCTTAGTCAGGGTTTCTATTCCTGCACAAACATCATGACCAAGAAGCAAGTTGGGCAGGAAAGGGTTTATTCACCTTACACTTCCACATTACTGTTTATCACCAAAGGAAGTCAGGACTGGAACTCAAGCAGGTCAGGAAGCAGGAGCTGATGCAGAGACCAGTGAGGGATGTTACTTACTGACTTGCTTCCCCTGGCTTGCTCAGTTTGCTTTCTTATAGAACTCAAGACTCCTAGCCCAGGGATGGCACCACACACCATGAGCACTATAACCCTTGATCACTAATTGAGAAAATGTCTTTTTTTTTGTTTTTGTTTTTGTTTTTTTTTTTGTTTTTTTGAGACAGGGTTTCTCTGTGTAGTCCTAGCTGTCCTGGAACTCACTCTGTAGACCAGGCTGGCCTCGAACTCAGAAATCCTCCTGCCTCTGCCTCCCAAGTGCTGGGACTAAAGGTGTGCGTCACCACCTCCCGGCTGAGAAAATGTCTTACAGCTGGATCTCATGGAGGCATTTCTTTGAGGGAAGCTCCTTTCTCTGTGATAACTCCAGCTTGTGTCAAGGTGACACACGAAACCAGCCAGTACAGAAGGGTATAATGTGTAAAAGGGTAAAAGGTTGCTCCCATTATTTCCCCCTACAGCTTATCAGTTTGGTCCTCATGAAAAGTGAGATGGATTACAGCAGATGATGGCAACTTATGGGGTGGCCCACAAGACTGTCAATTTTAGGTTGGGTTCTTCAGTACACATATGGTACAACAAATGACTTCTGTTCTTTGAGACAGATGTCATGGTGAACCCTGTGAGGCTAGAACCCTGTGAGGCTTGAGGTTTCTGTGATAGTTTCAGAATGGTTGGTATGTGTTTTTCAAATTCTAAGAAAAGACAACAAGAAGAGACCCATTACACACTGTCTACAGTTTTAAAACAAGACCACTCCACTTGCAACAGAAAAGTTTTAGCAGCAGAAAAATCAGTCCCAACCTGTTTCTGGGCCCTAATTAGAGCTTGTTATTTGACCACAGAGCATCAAGTGACCATAGGTGTGCACATCAACATTTGTAAAATCAAAGAGTGATGTATTTATTGTGTAAAACTAACATAAATAATGTTGGGCTACAAGAGACCAGATGAATAAGAAACTTAAAGATGACTTATGTTCTCTCCTCATGTTACCTTTATCACCCTCATCCCCACTTCCTATGATCTTGCAGCCAATTTTCCATGACTAGTTGTCACAATGCTTCAAAGGCTCCAGCTTGTCATGATACAATTGTGTTGCTCCTATATTATAATCTGACTCTGTGTCAATCATGTAGCAACAATGGGATGAAGTCCTTCTGTGGGCAAAGCACTGAGTGGCATACCTGGCCAAGAGGTGGTCTGAGGTGGAATATACTAAATGTGGAGGTATGACGAATTCCTTGCAGTCACCTGGGAAGGGCAAGGCTGAAACACATGAAAAGATGTACCAGACAGAAGTGCAAAGTGTAATGTTTGCTCTCACATCGATGTGACATACAGCAGACGAATCTCTGGACAGATAGAATAGGGTGATGTGGGTTTTGTATATTGAAAAGCATTCAGGTTCTGTCCATGGCAGCACAATGTTTGAGAAATTGGCTTTTAAATGAAGTAGTCAGAGTGTCAGGCATGAAGGCTATGTATGCGTTTCCTCTTGCTGAGGCTGACATATTTACTACCAAGGATTAATGTTAACCTCTCAATAGGAAAGATTGATGCTGAACTCTCAATGTGGAACTATTCTTCAAGAAACAGCCACTTGGTGGCAAGCCGAGTAAATCAGACCCATTTCAGCCAGGAAACAAAACAAAACAAAACAAAAAAAACCACTCAACAACAACAAAACCCTAATAATGTGCATGTACTGGCACTGATAAATGTATAGGTATGACTTTTTCTATCCAATCCTATAGGAACTTGGCTACCAATACTATCTGATGGCTCAACATTCCTGATTTATCATCCTGGCATCTCACATAACATGGCCTTGGATAAAGTAGGCATGACAATGGGAAAATAATTATAGATTCTAAGGTATTCATCATCATTCAAACCTTGGAATGTTACCTGTATTGTTTGAAGTTAACCTCTTCTCCTTTTGGATGCTGTATGTACTCTGAGACGACTGTCATTATGTAGTTCAGCATTATAAGTAGAAAAATGATTGTATTCAGGTCCCAAGACCCAATATAAATGCACAAAGAGCTCCCCTAATTCTCGCTCCCAATGATCCATTCAGGGACATTGTGCTTCCTGTCTCTGTACTTTAAAGTTATCTAAATTAGAGTCTCTGGTTCCTTATTCAATGGGATTGTATCTATCAGAAAATAGAGCCTAGCTCTACAACTATGATACCAGCTTGATTATTGTAGATTTATCACACTAAGAGGCTAGCAAGCAAAAACATGATTTACTACACCAAAGTATCATTATCTGATTTTCATGAAAAGATAACAGTTTTTGCTACATAATTGGGATAATGCAGACTATTTGGAGATTAGAAGGTTCATCCCCAAACCAGTTATTTACTCCACGATGTGAGCAGAAAGCATAGAATGAAAGACTAGAAGGATCACTATCTAAACTCCTCAAGACATAAATAGCCTAGGTAACCAGAGACATTAGCCAGGGTAAAAGATCTAAAGGTGGTGTATACAAAATGATGAATATCAAATTATACCCCAACAACTGTTCAGGATGCCCTAAATATGAGAAAAATCTATTCTCTAGTAAGGGTGGTGTAATAAGAAAATGAGCATATGTAAATGAGGAACAGACTAAATCAAAGACAATGAAGGACTAGGTTTGCCTGCTTATATGACTAGATTGTATCTGCAAGGTAGGCCAAGGGAGAACCCCACCAGAGAAAAATAATTATTAAAGGGGCAGATTGAGCCAGGGTGTCTTCATATCTAGACAGCTGAAAACATTGGCATTGCTTTCCCTTGACTTTCTGCTCAAGCTTGAGTAAGCACAACCCACAGGGTGAGTTTTATTTTATACACTAATCATATTATTAATCATATTATTTTATTCACTGATAAAGCCAGAAGGAAAGGAATCATCCCTAGGGAGAAAGGAATCATAGTCCTCTCTTTAATCTATGTCAAATAGACTAGGCCAAGCATTGCCTAGAATGGTCGGCTCTGAGACCTGGAGCCTCTGTGAGTGGGCAGCAGAAGGCTTACCAAAGTATCTGTAGTTCATGTTGGGTAAGCTACCATGCTTCTTTGCAAGACAGTGCAGATATAATGTCTGTGCGAGATTAACTGGGGCCTCACAGGCTCATGTTCTCCAAGATTAATTCAACGCCCTTTCCCCTGGTAGACCAAATAGGCAATTTAATGATGCAGAAAACTTGGAAAAGTTTTTGCTCTGGTATTTCCATAATGAAGAAAAGGTTGGCCATGAAGTCATTTTGTGTGTAATGGACATAGCTAAGTATAAAAGAGAAGGCAATCACCCAAGAAGCGCTGCAAGAGGGAAGGAGGAGAACATAAGTCACCTCTGATGCCAGAAAAAAGGAGGAGGAGGAGGAGGAGGAGGAGGAGGAGGAGGAGGAGGAGGAGGAGGAGGAGGAGGAGGAGAAGGAGAAGGCGAAGACGAAGACGAAGACGAAGAAGAAGAAGAAGAAGAAGAAGAAGAAGAAGAAGAAGAAGAAGAAGAAGAAGAAGAAGAAAACAGGAGGAGGA
>JADRCD010094478.1:0-10455 GCA_019843815.1 Montemys delectorum | reverse complement strand
ATATAAATGGGAGGGCTGTGAAAAGGGGGGCGACTCTGAGACCTTGTGAAAGCTTTGAGATTTACTCTACTTACAGCTTTCACAAGGTCTCTGAGTCGTGCCCCTTTTCACAGCCCTCCCATTTATATCTCCGGATTAATCAGAATTTCTGGTGAAATTCTTTTGAAGTTATTAATTTTATTCGAGATATTGGGAAACGCTCAGTGCACAGAGAAGTTTAAATGCAGATGCTTTTCCTACTCCATCAGCCAGTATGATTCTGGAAAAAAAGGAGCATGCAAAAATAGCACTCAAGTTAGAAAGCAGATATTGGATTTTTGTTCCAAAGTGAACCTCTATGATGCATATCTTAATGAGCAGGAGATAGACACTCCTTTTAATTAAACAATTTATTGTTTCAAGTAAACAGACTTGGTTTTGTTTGGTGGGATCCTTCAAGTGTGGGCAACTTTTGTCTTCTGCATACTGCTATTTCCTGTTACTTCTTTGCAGACAGTTTGTGAGCAAACAGAAAGGTGTTTCAGGCATTCTCGTTGCTCCATTTTAATACAGTGTTGGTATCTGATCTTTGATTGAGTGACAAAAGGCTCTCGTCATCTTTGCTACTGTTTAACATCACAAGACCATCCGCTGTTGTTCACGTATTGTTCCTTGGATCATCGCTGAGCAGTGAGCATGACAGAATAGAAATGAGCTTAGGGCCAACAAGAAAAATGATTTATCCTCTAGGACACAACTAAAGTGTATTTCTGGATCTCAATTAAGGGTCACTGAGAACCCATCAACAAAAAGCCATAGTTAGGTTTGGTGACATAGTCCTTTAATCCCAGCTTTTAGGATACAGATGTAGATGGATGTTAATGAGTTTGAAGCCAATTTGGTCTAGATAACAAGTTCTGGAGCAGCCAGGGCACCATAGTAAGAACCTGTCTCAAAAAACAAACTCCAAATAATCAAATCCAAACATAATACTCCAGTGCTTATTAACTGTGTGCTATTGTATCTGTACAGATTAGAACATATAGAACTGGAAATCATGAGTTAAGTGCTTAAAACTTCATTTTGTGTCATGGAAGCATACATGCTCCTCCATGATGTCTGCAAAACACAGTAGATTGACCTCAGTGAAGCCTCATGTCAGGCTATGAATTGTGTGTATAATGCTGCAGAAATGGAGGGAAATCTGGGCCTTTCTCAGTGACAAGGCAAGCATGGAACAGCACAGGTCAGTGAGTCAGTGTGTGAAGGAAACACATTGGAGGGTGGGTTAGCCAGAATGAGGGAGGTGGTTAGAGGTGGGGGATTCAGGGTATTTATTGTGGAAAATCCCACCAGAGGGGAGGGCTGAAAGCAGGAAAACCAGCTTCATACTCCACCAGGAGATGCCTTGCCCAGCACCCAAGCTAGTCATGCATTTCCCAGGGAGTCATTTGTTCATCAGGGATTTTTCTTTCCTCTGCAGCTTTCACTTATCCCAGAGACTGACCCAAGGATGTACCCAATGGAGAACAACACAGAGTCTAGCATCTCTACGAAACATGCCCTCTGGTTGCTCCCACTTCCTGATTCCTAGGAGCCAGTAGCCACCTTCCATTGAGACTACCCTCAATACGTGTTTCCCTCTTGCAGTGAGATGCACATAAGCCATTACGGCTCTGTGAGTTCCCCCACTTTAGCAAGGTATACTAACCTTGAGCTCCAGAGACCGCCTTAATTGTTTGCTGTTGAGCACACTGGAGGGGTATCAGGAAGGATTCTCAGCATCCCAGCTCCTCAATGAGCAAATCTTGTCAATATTTCTTGAGTTTCTTTTTCCCTATGTAATGGTGAGTGGTTAAATCAGAACATTTGAAAGTCATATTCATCAAATATTTATCATTTTATATTTGTTCTCAAACTGGAGGCATTTATATAATAAGTACACTTCCACAATAATATGTAATTTATGAAAAATTTCAAATAAATAAAATTTAATAAATAAAAGAAATAAAATTTTATTTATTTAAATAAATAAAATAAATAAATAAAATTTTAAAGTGGCCAAATAATAGGATGTCTTCCCTTCTAGGCCTGGTAGCACAGGGCAGTAATTTTATCTTCTTGTGAGGCTCAGGCAGGAGGATAACAATTGTAAAGCCGATCTGAGAGTAGAGTAAGTTCAAGATCATTTAAATAGGCACCTTATGTAGACTTCAAGTCATTACAAAAACAGAGAGAACTGGGGATAGAATTTTGTGGAGTAGTGCTCACTTGGCACAAATATGGCCCTAGCTTCAATCTTTAACATGAAATAAGGTAAAACAATAAAACTACAAATAATTTCTCCCCTACTTTACCCATCATCTGAGCTGTGAAGTCTATAAGGTCCATGGTAGTGAAGGTACATAAGATGCCATCCTTGTTTTGAGCTTTGATTTTGGTCCTAAAGGATACCCATGCCCAAGTAGCTGAGAATTCATATGGACCAAGAGAGGCACTTCAGTCTCTATGAAAAGGAGAATTGAGAACTTGAATTTGAAGTTGAAGACTGCACAAAAGCCTCGAGATGGGAGTTTAACATTCTTAGAAAAATTGGACCCAAACTGGCCCAACCTCAAAATACATCCTCTGATTTCCATTATCCTTTGCAGAAAAATTAATGGTAAGTCTACTCCTCAGATACTTGCTCTTCTGCTATAGCCTACAGACAGCAGTTTCAGTTAATTAGCCAAATTGACTGAAAACTTAATTACACATGTTTGAACTCAAAAGGGAGTTACAATAATCTCACATGCAAGGGTTTAGGGATGTCCACAAGAGAAGGGCAATCTTGTGATTGCCTAAAGACTATGGAAATGGATAACTTGATATAAAAGAAAACACCATCTTTCCTCTGTTTCTTTCACAGCAATAGTTAAGCTAAGCTTATAGGCTGAAAAGACAGGTTGAAAGATGCCCCACCTTTGTTGCTTAAACCTCAACTAGAACCTTGATTTTCAAACTTCAAATATTACATTGTATACAAGAATAGTCATTGGTTACTTTTCTTTTAATGTTCCTACTGCCTGGCATTATAGCACCTGAACTTCCTACTTAATAGCTAAAGACTTCTGAGATACTCAGTGTAATTGTCAACTTGACAGATTCTAGATTCATGGACTTGCCGGTTCGGAGCTTATCTTGATATGGGAGCAATCACAGTAATTGTGGGTGTGGTTACAATCTGAATGAGAATCCCAGACTCTCTAAAATGGAGAAAGTGAATCAGCAGAAATCATCAATGGATGCCAGGGCCAATAAGTGGGAGAGGGTGGGGTGGCAGGCATGGGGAGGGGGGAGGCAACAGAAGTTTGTTCTTGTTGTTTTTGTTTGTTTGTTTGTTTGTTTTTTGGAGGGGAAACTGGGAAAGGAGAAATTGACAGATAAATAAAGAAAATACCTAATTAAAAAAAAGAAAGAAAGAAATCATCAATGGTAGTAAAGGTATACAAGCTGCCATCCTTGTTTTGAGCTTTGATTTTGGTCCTAAAGGATATCCATGCCCAAGTGGCTGAGAATTCATATGGACCAAGAGAGGCACTTCAGTCTCTATTAAAAGGAGAATTGAGAACTTGAATTTGAAGCTCAAGACTGCATAAAAGCCTTGAGATGGGACTTTAACATTCTTAGAAAAATTAGAAAAAAGGATTTCATCAATCCTGTTCCCTGATTGTAGATGGACTATCGTGTGACTATTGCCTTGACTTCCTGCCAAGAAGGACTGCACCTTCGACTGTGAACTAAAATAATCCCTTGCTGCATTAAATTGCTTTGGTTGGAATATTTTGAGAAAGTAACAGGAAAAGAAATTTAAAAACAAACAATCTCTCAAAATATTTTGTTTCCTCCTCCTACACACAGAGATCCTCCCACACACGCTATTTTTCTCACATACATAAAATATCTTTTTTTCACCCTTTTAACTCTTAAAGACATGCAGACACATATATATAGTCTCTGTTCTGCATACATACAATCTATCTTTCCCCCTCTTACACAAATAGATACACAGTGTTGGTTGCCTACACTCATTCTATCCACGAAATTTAGTAGCATACATTTGTTTAGGCTTTAAATGTTAATAAAAATAAAACCCTAATTTTACCAGAACAAAAAGATTACACATAAGCTTTTTTTAATTACTGGTTTGTTCATTCTAGAGATAAAGAAAAATAATTAGAAGTTATAATTTCCCCCAAAGTTAAATACAAAAATGATTAATAAAGATTTCAGTGAAAAACTAACTATGAATTTAGTTCTCTACGATCCACATCTCATCAAATTCACAGCAGAAATCACTGAATATATCAAAGATTTTTTAATTGGATTAGCGTTGATATAATCTCTTGAGTACATTCATTTGTCACATAAAGGCTTTGTCTGTCAGCTCAAAAGAAAACATTACCCTGAAAAACATCAGATTGGGAGCGTTTCAAGCCTTTTCTTAATCACATGGTAGCAGGCAAATTAGACAAAGCATCACATGGAACATGAGAAGAGAGCAGAGGACCACATCTTTCCCTCCTTGAAGAAGGAGGGAAGGGAGGGAGGATGGCTGTGGTTCATCCTCACAGAGATCTGTCCTGCCATCAAGACACACATTCTCCTTAAAATTGTTGTGTATGCTTTGCAAGTGTGAACGGGCTGGACAATGGTGGTGTTAGCAGCTATATTGGGTTCTGCTCTAGCCAGGGAGCTAATCTGAGTTCTGTCCAGAAGGCAAGCTATGGCCCTACGTTTAAACTTTAGTATGATATATTAAAGCCCATGGGGAGTGTGAAGCTGGGATTGTTCCCACCAAGGCAAACAAAGATGGATCCAGTGATGATCCTGAGGCAGAGGTCCATCCTCAGTGGCCAATGAGGTTGGTAATTCCATCTAACATGGCCAGCTGGGAAAACTTTTCATGTACTGTTTTCCTGTTGTTTGAAGTATTCATGCAGTCTCTTCTACTGTTAGTAGTTACTAAGCCTAAGCCTAAAAATATTCTCCTATAATTGTGGTCCATGCCTGAGTATGTGGTGTAGGCTCATGAAAACATGAAGAAAGTCTTTTCAATGTGACGCCAGTTTTGTCTTAATGCCTTATTGGTTTTCTATCTTTACATAACAAATCACTAAAAATGTAGGAACTTAAAAACAAGCTTGTTAATTTCCATAGAATTAATGGAGCACAGGTGGAAGTTTTATCAGGGTGACACCAGTCTGACATCAAAATAACAGAAGAGGCTGGGCAATGGTGGCACATGCCTTTAATCCTAGCACTTGGGATGCAGAGGCAGGCAGATTTCTGAGTTCAAGGCCAGCCTGCAGAGTGAGTTCCAGGACAGCCAGGGCTGCATAGAGAAACCTTGTCTTGAAAAGACCAAAAAAAAAAAAAAAAAAAAAAAAAAAAAGATAACAGAAGAGTGAAATTTTACCTGCACCTTGAGGGCATTTCCTGAGTCCATTCAGGTTATTTTCAGAGTTCAGACTCTGTAGGTTATAGAACCAGTGATGAGTAAATGAGGTCGAAGCCAACAGACTCTGTTCTTTGGTGATGGTCACATGTTAGTCTTATGACCCAGAAAAGACCTCTCTTCGGGATGCTCAGATGTAGAAATATAATATACTCAATTGAGAGAGAAACGATTCAGTCCTGTTCACAGGTCCCTCACAGTTAACCAGGAGTTATATGGTTGGGTATACTGGATAGCAGGTAGTACCCTCAGAACCCTGAGTTCAACAACCCTGTGCTAGTTCAGCCCACCCTGGCTTGTCTTTTACGCTAAGCCTATCCAGGCCAATGCTATCTGGGAAGAAGTAGTAGAGAGGAGTTTAGATTTCTCCTAAATTCTTGATGTCTTCTTGCTGGAAGTTCTCATGCTCGCATAACTGATAACTAGCCTTTGTTGCTCGTTTGAATGTTTACTTTAAACCAAGCCTTCTCTCAGTAGTTTCTAGTCTGTCCAGACTTGTTCTGATATCTATGTTGGATTCCACCATCCCTACAATCCTAATGAATGCCAAAGGACATTCTGTGGGTTGATCTTCAGACTGCTTCTCTTGTCAGGTCTGTCTCACCTTGTGACATTGGTAAGAGAAAATCTGTGATTCTCCAATTTCTGTTCTTAGTAAAAGAATTTAGAAATAAACTTTGATAGAAGCTCTAGGACAATTAGGGTCAACAGAGAAATTGATTAGGGAAATCAACAGGGCCGCCAAGCTATGAATCTCTCTCATCAGCCCCTAGGAGAAAGGAGAGAGAAATGAGGAAGAAAAAAAAAACAACCATGCCTTCTTGAGTTAATGTCCATGAAAGCCTATATCGATTACTGGGAAGTTCAGTAATTGATATAGGTTACCAGCAGCTTCACAGCAGGGAGAGAGGGGATAGAGGAGGGGCAGACCTCCAGAGAAAGAAGTGGGAAACCCAAGAGTACCAGGGAACTTACTTAGGATTTTGTTCCAAAATTAAAAGAAGGCTTTAAAAGGAAGAAAAAGGAAGAATTATAATTTTCTGAGTAATTCAGAAGAGTGACTAGGTGGAGATTCCATAGGGGTTGATGGAAGAGGGAGTTCCTGAAGAACTATACAATCTCATTAAGGGGATAATTATTCCTCCCATCTCTTTACTGTATCTCTAGGAGAATCAAATGTCTTTGGGAGATGGACTCCAGACCAGGGGATTGACAGATCCTTCTGAATTAACTTCTCATGGAGGAGACACAATAGCATGTAGTGCTGCCATCTTTGAAGCAGATCACAACATCATGTTTCCACTCATGGCCAGAGATGGATTCCATTATTTTGACCAAGAGAAGTAGCTTTCTTAGTGGGAAGCTGTGATGTTGCTACCATTTCTTCTGGCTTCATAGAGCCCAACGAAGGACAAAGCTGAGGTTTGTCTTCCTAGTGTAACAAAAGGGGAGGAAGCTTCTAAATCTGACCATGAAGAAGCTTCCTAGCAATACTTCTCTACGACCTTGAGTACTCAACCTGTTGTTTAAGTACATTTAATAAATTCCCAGGTATTGCTTGTCATTCATTGCAAATGCTTGCCCAGCCCCATCCATTCCCAAGCAAGTTATTTCTTCTTCCAGTCTTTCTGGCTATCCTCTAAGCCAGCTATCAGAAGCTGTCTTTATTTCTCCACCTTTGGTCTGTTGTTCTTTGCAACAGAAATACTGTGCAGTATCTGTATAATATAGGCATTAGATCATGGAGCACTCTTACACAGAGTCCTTTGCCTTCATAACCTCAAATCATGGTGGACAAATTTCTGTCTAAGATACTAAAGCGTCAAAGCCCCGTGGAGCCAGTTCTGCTTTCTGTTCTTGTGTTGTGCCAACACACAGCTATCTAACACATTCTGTTTTGTAGAGGTCATGTGATTGGTGTTCAATTATCACCTTGAGATGTAGTTGCGGTAATTACTTATAAATATTTACTGGCTCTGAACATGTAGTTTTCATTCTTTACATTTATAATGTAAAAGAATGGGGTATTCTATAGCAGTGGTTTAACAAGAAATTGGTTTTAGAACATGACTTCTTAATCCAGTAGGCATAAGCCTTTGAAAAAATATTTGATGAGTAGAAGCAAGATATCATTTATTCTTAAAAAACACTCCACAAGTATATAAAACACATTGAAGTACTCCTGTAATTATTGATATTTTTCGTAGACTATTTTGCAGCTATGACACCAATCTTTGTACTGAATGATTGCTATCTCACAACCGTGTTACTTACACTATTAAAATATGTACTAGGGAAATGATGTTCATAAACTATCGGCCTTAGAGCTTACAAACTATATATACATATACACATACACATATACATACGCATACACATACACATATACATATGCCTCCAGCAATCAGGTATTCTGAAATTCTACTCATTTATTTGAAGGCTGACCTAAGATGAGTCATAGCTTTAAATAATTTGCTCAGCTAACTCAATTAGTAAATATTCCAGATTTTTCCTGTTGCACTTGTGACCTTCCTATCCCTAATACATTCCACTTCCCATATCTTGTGTAGAAAATTATCAACCATTTGGCAACATTTGTCCAGACTGAAATTTTGTCCAAATGATACTGAGCAGATAAGTGCTAGAGCCTCACAAAGGTGTGCAAAGTTTCCCTCCTATCTGTAGTAAGCCCTGACCCCTAGCATGTAGTAGCATGAATCACTCCCATTGGCCTTACCTTAGTGGCTCACAGTGATTCCTGGCACATCAAGTATTAGGCTCTGCATGATGCAAAAGGCTTCGTTTACTATCCTGGAGAGATGAGAACCATACTTCTCACATCACAGACTGTGTGAAGACACCTTAGAAAAATGAGGATTAAAAAGGTTGTTTCTCAATGCCGAGTTTCTGATAGGAACTCTCAGTCCTTGATTTTATTAGCAGCCACTCAATTTGTAGTTGTAGCTTTATGAATGAAAGCTTTTCCTGGATTTTCTCCATTTTAAGCTAGCAACTCACATGCATGCACACATGCGCACTACCTTTTAAGCAAAACTGTGAACCCAAGGCATGTTTCTTTAAGATATAAATTCCACAATCCTAGGAAGTATCTACTCAGTCTCAAGGTTTGGACTCATTACCTGGCAAATGTTCCCATATATTTGCTGGAGAAACAGGTCTATAATCTCTGAAATAATCGGCACTGATATCTGTTCTGGCTATGCCTCCATAAAATGGCAAAGTTGAGTTAGGAGCCATGGCATATACTTTGTAAGAACCTTTCTCCATGACTGTTGCTGCTTTTGTTCATCCTTATAGAAAATCTGCTATGAGGACACTGACTATTATCTCCATTGAATAGTAATACGAGATGCATACTTGCATGTCTGAGAAACAAAACATCCAAAATACAGTATGCCTACAGAAACTCGGTATTTATTTTATTGGTAAATCTGGCTTCGGTTTCATCTGCTAGGCCTACAATGCAGAGTTATAGACTCTTTTCTTTCTTCTGAGCCTGTATGAGTTTTTCTGGCTTTGCTGAAAAGCTGAGCTTTTAACCAACCATAGCTTCCTGAGCTTTTGGTCCCATGTTAAAAGAAATGTATTTTCACAGCCTGATTCCCTACCTTTACCCCCTGGCTCACATCTCCTAGGGAAGGATTCCTTCCTTTGAAGTTAGTTAGCACAGCCTGATGCTCCTGAGCGACTCTCATTACCATCAAGGACAGAAAACAGATGACTAGACTTGCCCTAAGTCATCCAGCCACTCAGATGTGGAATCAGGAAGTCAACCTGGAATATTCCTTCCTAGCAGGCTTTTAACTGATTTCATTCATTAGGCAGCTCAGCCTGTCCTTTGTAAAGTTAAGCGGAACACATACTTAACTGAAATTGAAATTATACTAAAAGCCTGTCCAGGAGAGCATCCTGTCTGTGAATCCGCAAGCCTGTGGTTGAGAGGGCATTGTTGTAGGCAAGTGACTTGGTAGCTGAGAAAACTGTGATAGGCTCCATACTTCTGTCTTAGGGTTTTACTGCTGTGAACAGACACCATGACCAAGGCAACTCTTTTAAGAACATTTAATTGGGGCTGGCTTACAAGTTCAGAAGTTCAGTCCATTATCAAGGCAGGAACATGGCAGCATCCAGGCAGGCATGGTGCAGGAGGAGCTGAGAGTTCTACATCTTCATCTGAAGGCTGTTAGCAGAATACTGACTTCCAGGCAGCTAGGATGAGGATCTTAAAGTCCACACCCAGTGACACGCCTACTCCAACCAGGCCACACCTACTCCAACAGGGCCACACTCACTCCAACTGGGTCACACCTTCTAATAGTGCCACTCCCTAGGCCTAGTATATACAACCTAGTGTATACAACCACCAAATATCAAGGAAAAAACACAAGAGCATGGCCTTTATGAAGAGTAACTCAATAAGATACTATAGATATTGACTCCATCCATATAGCTGGAAACCTCAGGCTAAAATTCGTTTTCAGGTTTACCTCTCTTTCTTTTCTCTGACCTGTAATTCCCTTAATGCAGATGTTTCAGCTTTTCAGATTTTAAATGTTCATGTACTCATTGCCATTCTCAGAACTATAACATCCTACTTCAGAGTTCTATAGAGGAAATGTGCATTTGTAGAAACAAATCAATTCTATCAGGCAATGATGGGTGAGGGACAACCTTAAGGACTCTCTGGTGAAGGCATAAAGCTACATTGGTTCCCACCTTTCTTTTCTTTTCCTCGATTTTAGATCATTAAGAAACAAAAGGAAATCTGATTGTGTTGAAATTAATTTTGAAAATCAAACTAGGAGAATAACGTAACATAGCAGTACTGTTATCACTACTCCTGGGACTCTGGAGGACCTGGACTAAATTAAGATCCCAGAGTAGTTCAACAATTCCCAATTTTACCCTCCAATTCTACCGAAACAACAGTTGTGGGGAATAATTAGCCTTTATATTTC
>JADRCD010094477.1:0-21706 GCA_019843815.1 Montemys delectorum | reverse complement strand
TTTTTTTTTTTGTCATGAAAAAATGAATACAGTTTATAAAATATGCTGTTTTGTTAATACACCCTTTGCTTGATGTGTCAGTGCTAAACCTTAGAAACACTGCAGTATTTTTGTTAGAGGTATGAAGTGCTTATCATCTTTACTATCACCATTGCTAGAGAAATGCTGGAAATATGTATTTTATATTAGAAAGGTAATTTGATGAGAGAAGTAAAATATAATCTATGTATTTTGACTTCCCTCTACTCTCCTTTGCTGGTGTTTCCAAGGCTTTAAATGCCCCTGATTTATTTGCAGTACATTTTTCGTGGTGTCTTAGCTTCCTTGACCATGGTTTGCAAATGCAAAAAGAATTTGTGCTAAGCTGGTGAAAGAATCTGTTTTGAATCAATAGCTCTCTGAATCCTCTTTGTTTATCCTACTAACCCATCTCTCTTTGCACTGTTTCAATAAAACCAAATGGCAACCGTATGACTGCTAGAAATATTTTGAGCATCATTGGAAATCAAAATTTCAACCATCTGAGAGGAACCAAAAGGAGCAGATTCTCAGAATTCTTTTCCAGATATATTTCAGAGAGCAGTGTTAGGCACCTGAACTTCAGGACTCGGCAGTTTTAAGGACTGTGTTTTCCTGTTCTTAAATGTAATGACCATATAAAGCTGTGGTGTACAATAACATCTCTATCAAAATGACTCATATTTCATGATTTTTAACAGCACCAATTTTTGACAAGTAACACAATTTTAGTCACACTTGTCTCATACATGTCAAAAGTTGCATGACAAACATTACATATTATTTAATATTTCAAAGCTGTCACTAACCTTCAGGGTTTTTGTTTATTTGTTTGGTTTTAGGAATTTCAAAGCTTGGTAAAAAATTGCAAGTAAAGTAGAATTGTTGTTGTTGTTATTGGTTTTTTTTTTTTTCATAATTTGGAGCCTACAAAAATCATCAGCATTCACTGACTATCAAAATTTGTAAATATATATTTGTGTCACATTTTTGTCTGAGCAGTAGCATCAACTACCTATGTCCCAGATTATTTTCAATTGTGTTTTTGTAGTTAAGAGTAATGTAAAATTAGTTACCCTCAGAAGCCATTGACTGACTTCAAACAGCCTTGAAAAGCGAGAGCTGTGTCCTCTGGAGGGTTGTGTGTGGGGTGACTGGATAGTGACATACCATCTCATTCAACCCAAAGTCGACTTAACACATCCAGATCTAAATATTAAGAGTTCTTTCACTATAGCTCCTCTAGTATAAAGCCGTACACTCCATGCAATTGTTGCCTTGTCTTCTTTTCACAACCACAGCGGAACTATGTACAATTCAAGCTGATAAAGTGGCTGTTGCACCCTGTGAGCAATAAGGCCAGTCTGTCTGTCTCGGGAGCCACTTTCTTTTACAAGTATCCATAAAACCATAGCAGAATAACTTGCTTTAAGTAGATTAGGTCTGATACTTTATAATTGTTGATAATATTGAATGTGGTTCTTATTGACAATGAAGATGATCAATTGATAGTGTATTTCAAACAGTGTTCCTAGTGAAAAAGGATGGTACTGCAATCATAGAGCTAATAAATGTTGAATGAAGACTAGCAAAGCTCCTGTATCCTTAAATGAAACAGAACTCAGTTTAGATTTTTATATTCCTCTGTGATGTGGGTATTCCTACTTGAAAGATGTATAAGCTGAATTTTCAGATTAGAGTGTAAATTCAACATTCATGACTGTAAAAACTGAGAGTTTTCAGAATACTTGATATGGATCACAGCATATTTTATTAGAGTAATTGGTGACTGGTGGCACAGACAATGTTTCCTTCTGGCGTGGATTTGTGCACATGGTTGTGTATGGGTGTACATGTCAGAGGAAGCCACAAATTGATTTTCTATTTCTTGGTCAGTCACAATCCAATATATTTTTCTGAGACATAATCTGAATTTCATCCATTTGCCTAAACTGGCTGGTTAGTGAGCCTAGAGTCCCTCCTGCTTTTTATTCTCCAGAAACCAGCACCATACTCAACTATTCACATAGGTTGCAGAGATCCACACGTAGCTTCTCATGGTTAAGCCGTCCAAGCCTCACAAACGCATGCTTGTTTTAGACGTATTTAAGAGACTCAGTTTCCTGTGTCAGGTACAAGATGCAAAACAAGTGAAAATTTGCCTTTAAATTTATTTAGAATGTAGATGTTATTCAACTTTTGAATTAACATTTTATTATTTAAGCAAAATAAAATGATAAACATTTCTACATCAACCCAGACCAAGCCGCATATATAAGAATTTACATTTGCAATTATTGTAAGTTGCTTTAACTTTACTTGCAAAATAATAACTAGCAATTGAAGTACAGACCTTTTTTTAATCCAAAAAGGATTTTAAATTTGATCATCTTGAGAAATTTCAAGTATATTTTTAAATGACCTGAAAGAAGGTGATTCATTTGGCACTAGCTAAAGAATTATTATTTAGATCTGGCTCGAACAGAGCAAAATAATTTACTCTAAGGTAAAGTAAGCATTGCTTATGCATGATTCATTAGTATAATCTCAGGAAATTCCAGAGAGAGTATTTCCTATCTCACAGTGAGAAGTCCTTAGAGTCCCACTCACCTGTAACTCTGATAGCTATCATTGATATATTCTGTTTCTCTGATGCCAAATGATTTATATAAATGGATATCTACTTACTTTTGTGGATACACTGACCACCATACTATAGATTTAGCCTTGACTTGAGGAATATTTTCTTACAGATGATGAACTCAGTCTGAAGATCAATGCGATATCATCAGCTTTTGACTGTTTTTTTTTTTTAACTTCAATTTGATTCAAAAGGGAACAATAAGATAAATCACCATTATATCTACAAACTATCATTAATGTTTCCCAAAGTTCTTTTATATCATTTAATGTTAGTGTTGATATACTACTTTTGATGAGAGCTGGGGGAAGGAGAAAGGATGCAGACAGTATTCTCTTTAGAAGATGTGGTTACTAGTACCAGAGGATATTAATTTTTCTTTAATATGTTAAAATGAGTACCCTGCTGAAAATTCTCAATAATCTTCATTTAGGTGCTGAATACATTAAATACATTTAATATACACAGTGCTGTATATAACATATAGATTATACTTATGCATATCTGTTCATCTGTATTTATATCATATATAACCTCTTAGAATATTTTTCTAGTAGCATGTTGAAATAATTTTAATATTTATATATTTATTATATAATTCCTATTCTATGGTTCCACATACACTTATGAAAGGATAAACCATCATATTTATAAATAAGAATATTATAAATTAGTGATTTTGAATAGGGGAGAGAACTAGTTCCAAGCTGTTATCCCCTTTTAGGTAGGCATTTTCAAATGAGTTACTCTGTTTTAGTAACACCTGTTAGAATTTCTTCAGAGGCCAGACTTAAATAAATGGAATATAAAAAGAATTTTAGTAAAGATATCAAACTTGCTACAATGGTAAGCTTTGGTAAAGGATCTATGGTAGGCTGAGTACTGCTACTGACATATTAACTCTGCCTACAGATGCTGTAGACAACCAGATTTGGTGTTAGAAAAGAAAGTAAAGTGAAGTGGACAAAGATAATGTCAAAGAGGAGTAGGAACTACTTCTCACTACATCAAATTCCTTTTAGTCAATCACTAATCTTAAGATGTTTCTAATTGTCATGGAGCTAGATAAGTGTCTCCAGCAGGAGCCAAGTGGGACTTTTCCGTTGGGAAGTGTGGCGACAGCACACCTTCACTCAGGGACTCTTATACTGGATTCCACCACGAGAAATACCTCAGGAGTGGTAAGAGAGGACCTGGCACACTGTTTAGGTTTTGAATGCTTTATGTCAGTTTCCCATACAACTACACACAGCATACAATGTTATCCGAGCTAAGAGGATAAAGGTTAAGGCAATAAAATAGCTAAACTTTTTGCTCTACCGTTTATTAGAATATATACGGCTTTACCTACCTGCCTATTAGAGTAAATAGGACCTGACAGTGTCTCTGGAAGCAGGCTCAGCTTTCCTCCCTCCCTCCCTCCCTCTCTCTCTCTCTCTCTCTGCTGGAGGGTTATACTTGACCACTAACGAAGAATGTTTGTCTGTAGAGAATGTTTGACCACGAAGGTTATTTGCCCACCAGAGTCTCGAGTAGTCTTGGATATTTTCGGGTCATTGTGGCAGAGTCATGCCAGCACCAGCTGAAGCAGTGGCAGGAGCTGGAGTTGGAGATTTTGGCTCGGAGGATCACTTCAGGCAGCCATTGCTACTGAGGCGGAGAGGACAGTTCATCAGTTCATCTCCACGCTGTCTCTTTAAACTATTTTTTGACATCCCTCTGGAGCAGGGTTCAGATAACCACTCGAGTCTGGTTATCTTCTCAAATTGTTTACTTATCTTATGGAAAATTTTTTGTACAAGTATATACTTCTAGTATTTCTCATTTTGGCAAAACATCTTTCATATATTATTCTAGATAACTAATACATCACAACAGCTCACTGCAAACAACTTATTTCAAAACAACTTCCAAACATTTCCTATTACAAGGCAGAGCTAGTCTTGCTACAGACCGGCTCCTTTCAATGAGGATGAAGACAAGATCTCATGTCTGAATTGACATGTGGGACATAGGGAAGAGGATACATTTCCAGTCCACTTGATAGAACATGCTCACAAGTGGCGAGCAGTAGAAAAACCTTGCCAGGGTTATTGCTGTAGGTGAAACCATGCTTCCATATCGTTGGAAAATTTCTTATATGAACAACCTTACAAGCCAATGAAGAGGAATGTCCAGGAACTATAATTCCAGCTTACTAAGGTGGCACAGTACAATTTTCTGTTAAAAACCAATGTCTAGTTTTGCTGCTTAACTAGATGATGACCAAAGGCCCATATTACGACAACAATGGCTATCTTTCAGAGTCCTCCCCTGTGGGAGTACTGAAATCTCATGACAAATCTAATGAGCAAACTCTAATATTTATTTATAGCAGAAGATGGGCACATAGCAATATTTTAAAGCAATTTTACTGAAGTCGCCTTTGTTTAGCTCCCAGTATGGGCTTCAATTCTCTGAATTGAGTATGTCTCCAGTAGGAATAAAGAACTCATATTTGAGTTGTTGGCATAATATATGGGATGGTATAGGACGCAGACTAGTATGAAAGTTAAACAGTCTTGACACATTCAAAACAATAAAGACATGCTTATTTTAAGAAAGGATAACCTCAGGTTATGGTGGTATAAGCCTTTTATCCCAGCACTCGCAAGGCTGAGGGACCTCTATGAGGTTGAGGTCTGTCTGGTCCACATAGGAGTTCAGTGCTATGTAGAGAGATCTTTTCTCAAAACAATAACAACAAAATTTATAACCAGTTAATGAATGCATGTAATTGCTTTTTTGGGATGTATCATTAATCCTAGCTTTAGTTGAGGGCACTTAAGGTCAAGAATCTGGAACAATTTTTCCCTAGTCACACTGAAAATGGAAGATTCCCAGGTTAATTCCAGCCCACCCCTTACTAATGGATAACAATAGCTATCTCAATAATGTTTTAATTTTATCTTTATAATTTCATTTGAATTGATCTGTAAGATTTTCTGACTGTTCTTGAGAATATACTTCATACTTTTTTTGTTGTTTTGGTTATTTTTAGTCAGGGTTTCTCTGTAGCCTTGACTGCCAGGTTAGCTTCCAACTCATAGAAAGCCACCTATCTTTGCTTCCTGAGTGCTGGGAGTAAAGACATGCATCACCACCAAGCTATATTTCATAGTTTTAAAGAAATCAAAATTGTCATTGAACATGAAAAAATGTCAACAAATTTTAAATTTCTTAGGTAGAACTCTCAT
Source organism: Montemys delectorum (assembly GCA_019843815.1). Classification (NCBI taxonomy): domain Eukaryota; kingdom Metazoa; phylum Chordata; class Mammalia; order Rodentia; family Muridae; genus Montemys; species Montemys delectorum. Next base: position 15,811 of record JADRCD010094477.1, on the reverse strand, counting down.
CAGAAATAATTTCTACAATTTAACAAAGTGATATAAGTATATACACTAATACACATAAAATGAACATATATGAATGCATTTGTTTGTAGATTGTTAGTCTATTATCTTAAATTATTTGAAGAAATACCTTGCTTCAAAAAGCTGGACAAATGAATTTGTGAAATTTCACCTAAATATCTAATTATGCATAAGGTAGAAGACCATACTTAGATAACAACATCAAAACTTTTCTATTACATTTGTTTTATTTTGCTAACGAATTTAAACAACCATAATGTCTTTTGACCAAGCATCTTATATCATTACATAATCAATATGCCTGCAAGCTCTTTTACATTTGTTCCCAGGATGCCATAACACAAAACCACAGTATGATTTGAAACAACCGACAATTATTTTGTCACAGTTGTGGCAGCTAGAAGCAAAAGAGCTAAGCATCCGAAGGGCTGGCTTTGAGGCCCTCTCATTGTCTTGTTCCAAAGGATTTCTCATAATGCTTCTCTGGGTACTCATTCCTCTGTGCTCTCTCACCCTGATGTCTCTCTGTGTGTCTTTCTTTCCTCTCTGGAGAAAAACAAAGTAGATTGGATTAGGGTTACTCTAAGGGCCTCCAATAATTTAGTTCTTTAAAGATCTACTTGTAAATATAACCACACTCAAGGTTTTACTGGATGAGAGCTACTAAGCCACAACTTTTGAAGTAATGCAGTTGAAGCCAACGCAGAACTCTGTGTCTGTACTTATATCACTCATTGACTCTATATCAACTAATTGATTTTCAGCACATTTATATTATTACAAAAAATCTTTCTTGCTGTGCATGGTGGCAAAAGCTTTTAACTACAGCACTCAGGAGGTAGAGTGAATTGGACCTTTGTGAGTTTGGGGACAGTCTGGTCTACATAACTGCTTCTAAACCAGTCTGTTCTATATGGTGAGTGCCATGCCAGCCAGGGGAGACCCTTTCTCAAAAAACATATTTCCAATATTTTATGTTTTAGCATCATTATAAAAGAAGTACACTATAGCTCTTAAAACAGAGAGACAGAGTGACACACACACATACACACACACACACACACACACACAGAGAGAGAGAGAGAGAGAGAGAGAGAGAGAGAGAGAGAGAGAGAGAGAGCATTGACTATCAATATATATATAGTATCTACTTGTACCAGAAGTCTGATACATCCTACTTCTGTGGTGGTTTGAAGACTCATTGGAGAATCTCCATTTACTAAGAGAATTGCATGAACATTTTATATTGTTAACTATGTAATGTGTTTAGTATTTTGGACATGAATAGTTCTTAACCGAATCAGAATCTAGCTTGATATGAAACAATGCAGCTGGAATAAAGGAAGTTTGTAACAATGACACCAAACAGTCCTCTAAAAGCTGGACGTCTTTCTATGTCTTTCTATGTTTTCTATCCTGCACTATAAAGACCGTGGGTATCCCTCCTTAGCAGGATGAATTCTGCTGTGATAAGGGTATATAAGTTAGAAGCCACAAATTCAATATTAGGTGGATAATAAAAAAAATTGAAACTATAGCCGTGTATAAGTTCTATGAGATACACCTCTTTGAAGAAGAGATTTCTAGCAACCTGTAGTGGATGTGAAGGACTGGGGAGACATGATGGAGGATGATCAGATCACAGTTGTATCAGAACAATTAAGCAAGGGGAAAAGACAAATCACTGCTGCCAGATAAGTACAGGGCAACTTAAATAGAAGAGGGATAAAGTGAGTGACAGGAACAATCTCATGGATTACTGCTTTGGCATGAACCTTGGAGTATGCAGCCAGCTTGCCAAATAAATTGACCAGTGAAAAGAGAGTCAATGGATTAACTTCAGGAATTAAGCTTATTAATGGATTTTCCTGCAGAGTGTATCCACCCATCCTGATGGACATGGATTCCGTTGCTTTCCCAGCTGCTGAGTTATGCAGTAAAATAATTCCACGTGAGTGGCTGATGACACAGGGACTATTGATTTTTCCTCTAAAATGAATTGTCATTGACCTGAGGCAGTGCTACTCTACCCCATTCATTTGGGACTGGTTTATATTTGAACCAGCACAAATTTGCTTAATGTAATCATGAACGGAATATATTTGAATAGAGATTGTTCCTGTTCACTGTCTCCTCCCCATTTTTTTTTTTAGCTGCTTCTTTATTTAGGCTAAATTTTCACTATTTTATCCATAGTTTAAGAACAGGGAAGGAGGTAATTGGAATTGTAGGTAAATTATATTCTTTTGTAGAAAGCATAATGATCAGAAGTTAGTTAAAAACACCTCAATGCTGTTCTAATTTTCATGCATGGAGCAGTTGTTTTGACAGATGGATGGGCTTTATTTTTGTAACGGTCCAGGAAAGTCTGCAACACAGTGTAATCTGTGCTATGTAGCTGTATCTGTGATGTTTGTTTTTGATTCATTCTGCTTTCAGCTCCTCTATCTTTTTCAAGCATAGATATTTTTTTTTACATTTATTCTTTGGGACAATATTTTTATGCATAATTTTTCTATTCACGTCATCTAAAATGGCTAGAGCCCCCTAAAACTCAAATTCAAACAGCTCGTCATAGAGGATGATATATCAAGGCTCCTCAGGTGCGGGCTTGGGTTTTTATTGGATTGTAACTGCTCTTACTTCTAAACTAATGACTGTGGGGTGCTGTTGTCTGAAGGTCCCTGAGATTGACTGACTGACTCTCTCAATGTCAACTTGGTACCAAATTCACCTGTGTATATCAACTTAAGTTTGAAAAAAAGATCAAGGTTTGAAAAATGAATTCATTTTGAGCTGACCACACTGTCTTTATTACGCTGTAAATCCTCCAGTGTAGAGCAAAGCAGTGCAGGAGTTTAATGCCAAAAAGTACATTACATTCTGAGTTTTGAGAAACGTCATGGTTCAAGGAAAGGTCAGAAACACTCCTCTTCTGTCTCTCCAGAGCCAGCAGCAATGTGTGAAGTATGTTTCCTTTTGCTGCCACGCTTCCCCCTAGTTTAACAGAATGTTCAGGCGGCCTCCGAATAAAATGAATGTCCTGTTTGGAATCCTCACAAGGTTTGGCAGCCACAAACTAAAAAAGGAAGGCAAATGAATGACTGGATTGATACACTATTATGTAGACGTTCTCTTAAGAACAGATCCTTGAGAGAATGTCTTTCAAGTTTTGGGTTCCTCTCTGTTCAGGCGCTTTTGTCTACTTTCCTCCTCCACTCAAGCTGAGGGTTCTTCCCTTGGCTATTTTCAAACCAATCTTGAAAGTATTTCCTTCCACTCCTTTGTTTTCCTACAACCATCATTTTACCCTCTAAGCCCAAGAAATTGCTCCGCACTCTATTTGCCTCAACCTTTACTTTGAAAATAATACTAAGGTAGCCTCAGGGCATGGCAAACAGTGCAACTTGCCAATTGGGAGAGTTCTGTGGGGAAATTAAGGAGATCATTCTAGGCCTTGGGCCAATAGGGTGGGGCTCCATTTTCTCTAACTCAGACTCACTTGTTATCAGCACACTCAGTCAGACTCCTTGCCAGGTTTCTCTGCTAGAGCCCCATGATTGATTTTGTTCCAACAGCTTTGTAGAAGAATGGTTGTCATAGTATAGTGGTTCCCCATTTAACAGTTAATAGAGAACAAATTGAGATTTTGATTTCAATGTAGTCCAATTTTGTGGGCTTCAAGAGCTTAGGGAGTTTTTCTTGTGTTAATTATAACCTGCTAGTTTCTTTAGAAAGACAGCCTTGGTCTCTGGTAAATTGCTAATTGGTTATCTAATCTATACGGAAATAATGAACTCACAAAAGCTATAGTATTAAATTCATAACAGGGGTAAGGGTAATATGACCCTTCCTTTGTGTTTACAAGTATTTGTATTCATGATTATGTTTTGCTTTTATACCCCAGAGAACCATAGCCTATTTTTAAATTGTTATGAGGTATTAGATGTAAATAATGGAACTAGAGAAGTAAGGTTTATATGCAAAATGGCTTGTGAGACTTAACAAGCATTTCCCAGTCCAAGTGAAGTCCTGTTCTTTTCTGAAGTGAGCAAGTCTTCTGTCTGGGTCTGCAACTATTATTTGCTGGAATATCCATTTGCTTAACCATGCATGCACAGCCAATATCTTGATTTTGACATATGGTACTAGGACTCATTATTTATCTTCTTGAATATAATAATATTGAGCCCACAATGAGGGATGGCTGTAAAAGCAGAATATGTGGCCACCTACATGTTTCAAAGAAAGATATTTTTAAAAATTCCTCCTTTGAAAATGACAGATTTTTTTTAAAGGAGTACGAATATATCCTGTGGGCAAACCCATGAATGCTTCATTTGTAAATGAATTTATCAGATGTTTCCTTTCCCCAATCTCCTTCCTCTGCATAGGCATTCATGTTGTGTCCTGTAGAGGAAGGAGGGGGAACTGATATAGAATGGAGTTTGCGCTTTGAGAACAAAGGAAGTTATGTTTTATCTCCTTTGCAGTGATGATATTTTGAACAGGAACTAACCTGTTCAAAGTGAGTGAGGAAGGGTATCCATACATCCTTTAAGCTAGGAAATTCTTCCTCATAACAGAACAATTTGCAAAGTCAGTTGATTTCAGAGCATAATTTTATGCCTTGCCCAAAAAAAAGAAAATACAATCTGGATCTATTTAACAAAATAGTAAAGGAATTTTTTTTTGTTTTTTTTTTTTTGTTTGTTTCTGTAATTTTTACCTACTGAAATTACACATTATTGTTTAGAAAGCATGAGAACTCACATCTAAAACTTATATTTTATTTAAATAAGTCTAATTCATCTAAGGAAGTATATTCATAGTACAATATCAGGTTTCAACCTAGAACAATCAGAATGAGTAGCAGGCACTTTCTTGAATTTTAAATGTTAATTATTCTGCTGAAGTAGGCTGCTCCTTATTTTATGGGCCAATGGAGTTAAGACCTAAGTCATCAGCTGCAAGTACTGAATGTAAATGTCATGTGGAAATGTATTCAGCAAGTTATAACACTCCACTTATAAACTCTAACCGACTACATAAGTCCAGATGCATTCTGAGTTCACACCTAAGAAGTCACGGGTCACATAGAAAGCTTTGAGGGCATAACACACTTCGGAACACTCAACCTGGTTCTCCATTTTGTGAGCGAGCCAACCTCATTTATACAGTAGTCTGCTTTGGGGATTTATAGTTCCATCTCTAGGGTTTACTTTTAAATATTCAACTGTAAACTTTCTTAAAAACTATGAACAATGTAGAAAAACACTTTCAATATACCTATGAGGCTGCATATGAATGCATACTTATTAGAAAGAAACCAGTATATATTACTAGTGATGATTAGCTTCATGTTATCCTTTATTTCTGTTCCTGTTTTCTAAATTTAAACTCAGAAGTCACTTTTGTAATAAGAATTTCACCATAATCTCATTTGAATAATTTGTTATTTAGATAGTCGGTTGTTGTCTGAACTGTGGAGAAGTCATCCTTGATGATTGGCAACCCAGACCTTTTTATTCAGTTAGGGGTGACAATGTTTTAGAAATAGTTTTCATGAGAGATACTTGGGGAAGCATATATGTTTTACCCAGGGTTACTATTGCTGTGATGAAACACTGTGTTCAAAACAACCTGGAGAAGAAAAAGATCTGCCTTAGGTATCCATACCACTGCTCATTATTGAAGGAAGTCGGAGCAGGAACCTGGAGGCAAGAGCTGATGTAGAAGCTCTAGAGGGTGATATTTACTTGGTTTTTATGGCTTGCTCATTAATCTCCTTTCTTATAGAACCTGGAACCACCAGCCCAAGTGTGGCACCACCCAAAAGGGACTGGGCCCTCCCCTATCCATCACTAATTAAGAAAATGCCTTATATGCTAGCTTACATACCAATCTGGCGGATGGATGTTCCCTCTTCTGGGATAACTACAGCTTGATCACGTTGGTGCAAAACTAGCACAGTATATTATATTTATTTCCTCAGAGTTTCAGATTTTTTATATTTTAATATATGTAATGCTGTGAACAAAGTAACAGAATAATAAATGAGCCCTAAAATGTGAAAAAGGTATACATACAACATCTATCCTAGCATGCCCAACACCTGGATTCTTCAGTCAGCCTGACTGCTGGAAGTAACTGCTTTGCCTTTTGTTCCACAGAAAGAATGTGCAAATTTCATCAAGGTCCTCAAGGCTTATAATCAGACTCACTTGTATGCCTGTGGAACTGGGGCGTTCCATCCAATTTGCACCTATATTGAAGTTGGACATCATCCTGAGGTAAAACTGACTCATAAAAATGCTTTTGGTTCCTGGCTCCTTCTGGTTCAAATGGTTCATTGCTGGTTTCTTCAGCTCATTTAGCTTCTTTTTCACTGTGCATGGGGACCTACTTCCAACTCAGATGCTGTTATTAATTTTAGTTTGTGACTATAAAACATCGAGGTCCTCACTCAACAACGTGGGACAAGAGAAGGGAGGAGAACATTGTTCTCACCCTGGATTTCAGAGTCATCCTCTCATCTTGTGAGACCCAGGGGAGGCAAGCTGCAGGTGTTCTCCACCTTCCTTCATCTGTTTATTTGTAGCTCTCCCCACCATAACTTCCTCAGTCAAAGGTTTCTGCCTCCTACTGATATGTTGTCTTTGCTTGTTTGTTTTGTTTTATTTTTGTTGTTATTTTCTGTCAGAGAATTAAGATGGATACTCCCTATAAATCGGTTCCAAGATGGGGATCCCACATTTGGGTTCTTGCTTTGTTAGGTTTTTGCCTTTATATTTTTCGATTATTATACTACTAGCATGGAAAAGAATGAGATACATTTTGCTCTACTGAGGGATGTTGTTGAGAGAAACTTTGATGAGAGAATTATAGTTAAGTAAATTTAAAACAAATTTAAAATGAGGAGACCTTGCTCCTTCTGAAAGTCTTGTATTGAGCTGTGCATCTCAGTCGCCTCAGTTATAAACACTGTTGTCAGTTCTGGCACTACCTCCTCAGAATAACAGTGCTCGTGTGCTGAGAGAGTGATCTGTTACAGAATTTACTTCCAAATTGGAATTCAGAAAGGCTCAACAAATAAAGAGTTTGTTCACAGAATTTTTTTTTTTGAATCCTAAAGATAAGACCAAAATTATATGTCAGCCACTTATATCTTCAGCTGTAGACTAGTGCTGCCTTTTCTTAAGGTGTCCTATAGGATAGGAATGTGTTGTATTGATTCCAAAGACAAGAAAGCCAAACATTGCATTCTTTATCTTCCTTATATAAGACAATGCACTACAGGCTATGTGTTTCCAATGCTACAACTACTTACGTGGTGTGGTTTCTGCTGTTGCTTCCCTGATGAGACTAGAAAGTTTAAGACACTTTCCTGAGGACTCATCCATATAGGTGAATTGTATGCTTGTGCCCCCCCCCGCCCTCATATTCTTCCTTCTCCTTATCCTCACAAGCATGTATGAAATACTTGTTAGTGTAGACAAGATGTTTCATCGTGATTAGACTTTTTAGGAAAGGAGTCCTCTTTAAGTTTTCTGTTTCACACTGAGGAAAATAGGAATTAGTTCATACGTAGGACCCTAGAGAAAATACAGATCGTGGTTTTAGTCACTTCTGAATTAATAACCACCCATGTGCTACCATCACAAATGTAAAATTGCCAATGTCAATAAAAGCTGGACCCATTGTGGTGCACATTTTGTACCTGAATTCATAATGTTCCTGATGGGCAAGCACACAAGGATGCAGTAGCACTTTCAGGAATCTCCATTCCCAGATGCACAGAAAAACATGAATGGTGGTGTCACAATAGGCTGCGGATCTCAATCCAAAAAGTATCGGCTTTGAAGCCCTGAGAACATCTCATAGTCTCTGCTCATAAGGTGTAAAACAGAATAAAATCATCCTTGCCTAGGTGTCAACATATGTTAAATGAGAGTTATGCTAACTCATTACCTCAGATTGCCTTCCACACTCCTAACATTTAGTGCCACACAAACTCAAAACTTCTAGTCTCATTGTGAAAGCATAGCATTCTTCCGGTCTAAGGATTCACTTCTGGCATCTCCCTTTACTCTACCTTAGTTACTCCATGTGGAACCAGAGGCTTCCTTCCCTGTATCTCTGTGTCTAATGTAGAATTGGAGTGAAGATGTTTGAGATCGGATAGGTCATCCTTGCTAAAAAAATTGAACAGCTAATACTCGAAATTATAAATGTTTCCAATTGAAAGCCTTGGCAGTTTGTCTCATTCATGATTGCCACCTTACCTGTTGTTTACTTGTCTTCTCATCTGTGATTATAAATAATGTCACTAGGCTTCCTTTATAGAGTCTCTCTGCACTCATCTTAAATCTCCCATCTCTAAAAGCTAAGATTCCATTACTGAGATATCTATTTATGCTAAAGTTCTATGCATCTACATGGATTTTTATCATTTTTCCTATGATGACATCTCCACCCCTGCTATAATTGAGCTTCCTGTTGTTAATATGTATTATCTTTCAAGTCCACTAAGCTTTGCTGCTCTTAGGGTGGGCTCGTAGGGAAACTAAAGGCCACAGGCCATTGCTCAGTCTCCTCTCTACTGAAATAGTAAATAAGCCTAGTTTCCTATGTGAGCTCCTTTGAGATGACATATTGAGGTACACGGTTTTTTTTCCTGAGAAACTCAGAGTTTCGAACAGGTCCAAATTAAGAAGCTCAGTGATTTTTGATTTGCATGAAAACTATAAATTATGAAATACCATTCCAGAGTAGGAGGTCAGAAAGAAGATGATTATGCAATTACCTGGGGAATTTGGAGCAGTCTAGACAGGCAATCTAGGAAATTCTGGAAAAGATATTATCAGGAGAGCTTGTCTAGACTACATCAAATTTAATTTTCAATGCTTAAGCTGCCTTCTGAGACAATCTGCTTTAAATTGATCTATACTATTACTTAAAATGCTACCCTTGGCTTTAACCAATTTTGCTGTTTATGAAGTTGAGAAAAAGAGACAATGTGCACTTTATGCTGTTAGAAAAAAATGACACTAATGGAAAGCCTGGAAAAGGAAAAAAAATAACTGAAGTACCAGGAGAGAGGCTGGGAATGCTGAATTAATATTCACACACACATGGAGTTTGAAAATACCACCATTAAAATCCGTCTTTAAAATAACATTTATGTTTTATAAGATTACACTATAATTACATCTTCTGTCTCTTCTCCTTCCTCTCTCCAAACTCATGTCTCCCACCCAAAGCCTCAGTTCTCTTTCAAATTCATACGCTCTTTTTCTTTAGTTATAGAATTTTTCCTCATAAATATTAAGCTAGGAATTACACGTATATTTTCTTGATACATGTCCTATAACTCAAAAAAAGAAAAAAAAGAAACTATTTTATTCCATGTTTTTAGACTACAAATAATTATATTTTATGAAAAGAATAATCTTCACTTTTAACATTTGTGAAGACTGTTAGCAAGCAACACTGCTACAGTCAACTTCTGTTTTTCAATACACTTCCCTAAAAGTATCTATTGCCTTATTCTTAGTTTCCAAGCTTCTAGACACTTCTATATTAGAAAACTGAATATGGACTAAACATCTTTGTGAAGAATGTCATGGAAGTAAAACACTAGTTTTTAAAAAAAAAAATGAAAGGCCCTAGTCACTATTTAATACTTTTGAATCTTATAGGAAAAAAAATTATCACTTGCTATTTCTAATGATAAATCAATTTCCAAAATACCACAAAGTTTAGCCTTGTGGTTATTAAAATAGTCTTTTCCTTTCTAGGATTTTAATACCTATATATACACTCTTGAAGAGTGTCTTCCAAAAGTCTAGTTTTTCTGTCTAGTGAATGCCTTTTGACCACACACAGTATGTCATTGATTGCTGTATTAAACAGATTTTCTGTTTCCTGTGGTACATTTGGGAATTGGTAGACATATTAATTAACTCCAGTTCTGTAAGATATGTGTCAATCAATTCTTGGGCATCTGCCAATAGCCCTTGACACAGCAGATGACTGCCAACAAGGTCACATGCCTGATACACATGTGTACATTTGTCATAAAACGCCTGCAGAGTTCACAGAAGGAGTGAGTCAGACAAGAGCACAGATGAGCTTGGAGTTGTAGTTCCAGCATCTCTGCCATTCAAATTGTGAGTCATCCTTTAGGGGCTGGCTATTCCCAAATGGCTTATAGTATATGGTATTTCCCCCTTCAAATTTACATCTGTTAATAAAAAAAATGTATAAATTTCGAAGAAGTCTCTGTATATGATCTCAAATTCCAAATGGGTCTCTTCTATGTACTGGCAGGAATCCTAAAGAAAGGTGGACCCAGATGTCTGCTGGATAGTATTAACTCTATAAATACTCTCATAATGTCATGGTCTCAATTTATGATAGAACCAAGGAGACATTAAGAAAAGCAATGAGGCTTAATGGCTATCTCTCAGGTCACTTTTGCAATGACAGACAATGTATCTCTCTAGGAACTAAAATTGTCTGGTTTTTCTTTTGTTATGAAGGAGAATTTGCTTTATATGAAAGTCTGTAGTGTAGATGTTATTGCAGTATCATGTAGGGCTCTGTCAGTTAACTGATTTCTAATTCTTTCAGCTTCTGTTATCTTTCTCATTTATTATTATGTCTCTTCTAGTGAAGCACAGGTTTATTTCTAATAAGCATGAGAAAACTAATGGTAAATTGTTTTTGTACCACTTTTACATGTTCCTTAAACTACACATAGGAAGCTTTGCCTTGTAGTAAGCAAACCCTGGTGAGATATGTCAGAGTCCTTCTTTAGTTTCTTCTCAGCTGTTCATTATTTTGACCAGAGATGAACTGTCTTTCCTTTTCATAGCGGACCTGACCTACATCATATTTAAGTCTTGTATAGTGTCAATTTTTCTTTTATAACAGTTTAAATAACTGAATCGTGCTTAAAAATGATCTTTGTGTGTTATTATTTAATAAACAATACTTCCATTTTTATCTCAATTCAAAATTTAAAATCATCTGCTATTTGTACTTAAAAGGCTTTACATTTCATATATTCTGAGAGAATTTAACACAGCTGTGTGTTTCTCCAAAAAACATTAAAATACTACCATCAAGACTGTTTCTCAAAATTAATAGGAGCAGAGACTGAGTAGAATAAGTTGAATTTTAATGACACAAGGATAGTAGAAACAGTCAAAGCTGATAAAAATAAGAGTAACTCAGTTAGCACTGTGCAAATACTTATTTTAAATGCTTCAAGTCACATGATTTGACCTGAATACTTGCTTTAAAAGTCATCATTTTGATATTAACATTCTTCTATTCTCTGTCATATATTCATTCAATAACAAAACATTTTTCTCACACTATTTCACAAGTGTTGTTCTTGAAAATAATGGAAGATAAAATAGAAATGTTCATGTGTTTAATGGATTTTTTTTTTTTTCCTGCCTAAATGGTCACTTCAGTTGTTACCAGAAAAAGGTTATGGATGAAATTTAGGTTTTCTTAAGTCAAAGTTGATACAATGATGTCATGACTAATCTTTTTTTTTTTTTAATTATTCTTTAGTTCATTTTCACAGTCCAGTCTTCATCCCCCTTTTGGTCTGCCTCTCCACCACTCCCCACCCCATACCTCCTCCTGTCTCTAAAAGGATGTCCCCATCCCTCATCCCTGTACTCTCTCACCAGGCCTCCCCACTCCCTGGGGCCTCTAGTCTCTAGAGGGTGTGTTAGGTACATCTTCTCTCACTGAGGCTAGACTATGCAGTCCTCTGCTGTGTGTATCTAGGGCCTCATATCAGCTGGTGTATGCTGCCAGGTTGGTGGCTCAGGGCCTGAGAGATTTCAGGGGTCCAGGTCAGTTGAGATTGCTGGTCTTAACTAATCACTTTTTAAGAGAAGTACTACCTCATAACCCTGAGAAAAGATTAAATCATGGTGTCTTCATCTGTGTGAAGTCTTTGATGTTGTAAGCACCAAGAATGTTCTTTCAAGTTTCTTGGGCTAATGAAAGGCAGAGGCTAACTTTGTTGCCTTAAACCATCTTTCACTGCTGTGAAGAAACATCAGGAACACAGCAACCCATAAAATAAAGCACTTAATTGGGGCCTGCTTATAGTTCTAGGAGTATAGTCTGTTATTGTCAGAGAGCATGGCAGAATGTAGACAGACTGGAGAAGTACTGAGAAGTGGCTGAGAGTCCTACATCCTGATCTGCAGTCAGCAGAAAGAGGAAGAAGTTGGTATGGCTTGGACTTTTGAAACCTCAAAGTCCACCCCTAGTGACACATCCCTTCCAACCAGTCCACACCTCATCCTTCTTAAGTGGTGCCATTCACGGTGACCAAACCTTCAAATAAATGAGCTGGGGGGAGCCATTGTGATTCAAGTTACCACAATCACACTCGTTACACACGTGTTGCTTTTTCCGTACAGAAGGCAACGTCAAGTCAGACTATACTCCTTCTGGGATTAAACAGATTAAGAAACAAAAACAAAAACAAAATCGTGAAAGAAGTAAACCCTCCTTAGCACTGTAGAGTGTAAGATCGTAGACCCAGTATTAGGTTGTTATGTAGGGCTCAAATTTACATTGCAAAAGGCTTTTGCTTTATCTAAAGTATAGCACGTGGTTTTGCTAGAGCTAATGTGTTCAGTGTATTTGTTTTCTCATTTGGCTGATGTTTAATTTTAAGCAGGAAAATCATATTTACAAACTTACCAACTATTAGAAAATATACCTTGAAAGTTAATCCCTACAACATTCTAGAAAGATGGGTTGTAGTGTTGTTTTGTTTTTGTAAGGAAAATGGTATTATCTCTTCACCCATATTCATTTGGAGGCCAATAATCTTTGACTTATGCATCTTATGATTCTCTACTTCTGATTTGAGATATATAATATGTAATTTCATTACAAATCTTTTCCTAATCGTGAATGCCATATCTTGTACGGGTCCGTAATTCACCAAAGAATAATACCCAGGACCAAAAAGTATATAAACACAAAGAGTGTTTTATTCTGCATCCTGTAGATTCCCCATTACCAAGATAGAGATACCCAGGCCTGATTTAAAGCACATTAAAGAATTTTGGGATAGTTAACCTCTATGTTAATCAGTTGGGTCTATCCCTATGGACATTCAATTACCAGTGTGGGGTTCGGGGGCTGGAAACTTGTAGGGGAGGTATAGGAACTGTTACAGAGGAAGTAGCTGAGGAAGTATGGAAACTGCTGCTGACCCATTGTCCTTGCTTCAGGCCAGGTGGCTGGGGAATTCTGTTACCTGTGCATGAAAGACTGGAGCCTGGGTTTTTTTTTTCTATTAGCATTTGACTTGCCTGGACTTGCCCAGCTTTTAGGCCTAGTCTCCTTAACTGCCAATTTGAAATCTGTCATGGAATCAGGCTAGCCTTCTCAATCTAATAGTCACTAATCATTGCTTTGCAGGGTTAGAGCCAGCTAACCAAAGGCTAGAAAAACAACCAAACCAAACCAATATATTTCATCATGAAACATTATCTGGTTTTATATAAATGGGTCAAGAACAATTTTTAGGATACATAAAGATGTTTCCTTTCATAATCATAAACACTTATGCCCTACATTAGCATCTTTACTAATATAATAATTGTGTGTGTGTGTGTGTGTGTGTGTGTGTGTGTATGTGTGTGTGTGTACATGGCTCCTGTGCCACAGCCTACATGTGGAGTTCAGATGATAATGATAAAGTTGATTTTCTTCTTCCACTTTTTCTGGATTCCAGAGATTGAGCTTAGGTCATTGGCTTTGCATCGTTGGGCATCATATACTTCTTTATCCACTTAGCTATCTGATTGAGCCCTGTATTACTAATTTAAAATAAGTTATATGAGTTGACTTCAATAACTTAAATTTATTGGTGGATAGAAATTGCACTAGCACCCTTGTTCTGAGATTCTCTATTGTATGCTGTTCCCTCTATACTTATATTAGTTTCCTAAAACATTTCCAGTAGAAATACAGTACAAGCCATATATGGCAATTTTAATTTTTAACTTGCAATTAAAATTAAATATCATTTCCTCCCTTCCATTTTCTTCCCCAATCCCTTTCAAATTCATGACCTTTTTTTTCTTTGATTATTTATGTGTGTGTATGGGATATGTGTCTGTGTGTGTCTATATGTATATATTTCAGAGATTGACTGCTTGGTTTTAGATAGCCAATTAGAAACTCATTTCTGGGAGGGAAAGACCCAGTTCTCCCTCTCTCAGCAGTCTTTAGTTTCCTAGGTGTAACCTTTATCTAGAAGTGGGATTGATTGAGATTTTCCACTTTCTAAATTAGCATGTGTATTGGTATTTATAAAAGAATTTTAGTCCAGCAGCAGCATGGCTTTTCTGGCAAGAGATCACATCTAAAGACCTTCTAAATCTATGTGATCCAACTGGAATGTAGACATTTCCTGGATTACAGTATGTTATAGCTGGAGTACAAACACACCCTTAGTACATACCTTAAATCACAAACAATAAAAGTAAAGTTAGTTTATACAAGGAAGAAGCCACATTTGAAAGGAAGGCTAATTGAGGGGGTGCAATTCAGTCGAATTCAGCCAATGTGGTTAGTTCATTTGTGTTGAGTTCAGTGCAGTTCTGTGCAGTTCAGTTGAATCCAGTTGAGTTCAGATGAGTTTAGTGAAGTTCAGTTATATGCTGTTGATTTCAGTTGAGTTCCTGCAGTTCCATTTAGTTCTAGTCCATTCGTGCAGTCAGTGTAGTTGTTAAGGAAACTCAAAAGGCAGTTTTTTCAAGCAGAGCAATTCAGTGAGAAGCTGAGAGAAGGGAGATTGAATCAGTCAGCTTGAAGAGGAGTTTGACCCAGAACAGCTAAATTGAACCAACAGCCAGAGTTCAGAAAGAACTAGAAAGTATGAGCTTATTTAACAATAAATGTCTGAGATGACAGTTATACAGGTGAATAAAAAGTTACTTTTCCACCCTCTGACTATTCCACATCCCATACCTCCCCCCTGCCCCCTGTCTCCATGAGGATGTCCCCACCCCACCCCCACACCACCAGACCTCTAAATTCCCTGGGGCTGTAAAAAAGATAAATAAATAAGTAAATAAATTAATTAATAATAAAGTTACTTTTCCAGGTATTGTCATTGTTCAAGGCTAGTTTAGGCAGTTTTCTGTATCATGAGTTTAGCTTCTCTTTCATTGCTGCTAGGAGACAGTATCTTACAAAGGGCTTCCTGGCTGTTTGATTTTTATAAAAAAAATCAGTCCCCTTTGCATTGCATGTCCTGAGCCTTGGTGAAGATGTTACCTTGTAGATACCTTTAAGGATAGACACCCCATTATAAGTTGTCAGCATTTTGATGAGTTGATTGTCTCCAATTGCTGTAAAAAGCAGCTTCTTTGATGAGCTGTGAGAGCTTCACTTACCTGCAACCTCTAAGGATAAGTACTTTGAATGCTGTTAGAAGCCATGCTGGTCTAGGGAAAGACAGGATAGTGGTTTCTCTTCTAAGATATACAGGGAGAGTGAAAATAAACAGATGGAATTAATTTTAATAACATTATAATTACATAAAATTATGCAAAATATGGTTTACATGTATAATTTATAACATAATTTTTACTATGAAATTCAGTGTAAGGTTTATTAAGCTCAGTTTAGACTAGTCTGATTTGGAGTACCCGGTGACCCAATGTGGTTGGCAGATATAGCTCAGTCTACAAGGTATGATAAGGGTAGAAAGCTCAATAACTGACAATTA
>JADRCD010094474.1:0-13177 GCA_019843815.1 Montemys delectorum | reverse complement strand
CTGTTCTAACTTTCTGGCTCCTTCTCTTTATCTAGTTCATTCTATCTTCACCTGCAATCCATCTCTATAAAACTGTCCCAATAAGCCTGCCCCCCCTCCACTATTCCTTTAAGTTGCCTCTCTTTCCTGGCTCTATTTGTGAGGGTTGGGTATATGCTATCTCTGACTCATTCTGTCAAATCTTTCTCTGATTCACCACTTTGACTGCCCCTCAATGAGATGCCATTTTCAAACATGGCAGCTCCCTTCTATAAATTAACCTTACTTTCATTGTTTGGAATTAATGGTGTGTACTAAGGGCATGTCTGCATTTCAGCCAGATCACAAAGGCCGACAAAGTCCCTTGCCAGAGGAGACATGTTGCTGGATTAAAATTCCTCTAAATTAACCACAAGCTAATCACCCAACTGCAGTACTAGTGGCTGCTGTGTTGAATAATGTATACACTCAGTGTTGCATCAAGGCCAAAAATTTTATTGTGCTGATCCAAACAGACTAGCATTATTATGAAATAATAATAGACTGGATAATAATGATGATGATGATAATAATAATAATAATAATAATAATAATAATAAATATAGCCTGGATATTGGTGCTCAATTCAGTTTCTCCTTTTTGCTTTTCCTTTCAGTCCAGTGTCTTGCCCTTGAGATGGTACTGTTCACATTCAGAGTGGGTCTTCCCTCTTCAGTTAAGTTGCTCTAGAGAAATTTTCATAGATACACCTAGAGATGTGTTTCCTAAGTGACCCTGAATTCTGTCAGGTTGGCAGTGAAGGTGAACAATTATTGTTTAGGATTGGTCTTTTTTTGATATGTATTATAATGCTAAATACTGCACCCCCCCAAGGCCTGGTTGCCCCCAGGAACTAGAGAACCTGCACATAGCCAAGTGATGCTATGTACCCTTGGCCCCCAGGTTATCCCTGATTGGTTAAACAAAGATGCTAACAGTTAACAGCTGGGTAGAAAAAACATAAGTGGTGCCTGAGATTTCCAGGCTTACAGGTAAGAGGAGACCCCTGAGAGAGAAAGAGAGAGAGAGAGAGAGAGAGAGAGAGAGAGAGAGAGAGAGAGAGAGAGAGAGAGAGAGAGAGAGGGGGGGGGAGGAAGGTGGGAGGAGTGGAAATGCCATGGTTAGGTGAGTCATGAAAACATAGCCACAGGGACTAGTTAAGAATTGCCCAGAAGGAACATAGCAAGTTATAACTCAGGATTATTAATGAGAAGTAGGTTCGAATAGCATAAAAGCAAGAGAGTAGATCTCTGCCCAGCTCTAGTGCTGATTGAGGCTTATTATAAATATAAAGGTTGTGTGTCTTTCTTCCAGGAACTGAATAGTCAAAGGCAGAGTAGAAACCACTGATTGAGATTAATGGGAACTGAATAGTGAAAGGTGGAGTAGAAGCCCCAGATTGAGATTAAATGTTTTCAAACAATTATAGTGAAAAGATCCTCAGCCGCATAGAGCTATCTTTCCCATGCTCACTGTTCATTATGTTTTTCATTTAATAAAATTTTAATGGATAGCCACTGTCATATTTTGTGCAAGGAGTGGGAATATGGGCATTGTCTCTGTCAAATAAAGTTTATAATCTAGTTAGGAATAATCAATAAATTAGCAATTATAATTATATGAAAGTATTCTGAGTGAGAAGCAATATATAGTAATCTAATACTAAATTGTGCTGAAAAGCTTTCTCTAAAATAAATAGGAGATAGCTAGGCCAAAGAGTGAGAGGCAGAGAAGACACCTGGAAAGCTTTTTGTTGTTGTTTTCATTTTTCTTTTTTCAAGACAGGGTTTCTCTGTATAGCCCTGGCTGCCCTGGAACTTACTTTATAGACCAGGGTGGCCTTGAACTCAGAAATCTACCTGCCTCTGCCTCCCAAGTGCTGGGATTAAAGGCATGTGTCACCACTGCCTGGCAAACTTATAGCTGGAAAACTTTTTGTATAAGAACTTAGGATCTACGAAGAAGTGAATTGATGGTACCTTGTTTTAGCTAGCCTAATTCATGGTTGAGTGTGTAAATCAAGCATCTTGTTTGGGTAGTTGATAATTTGGGTAGTGAAATTCAGTGTCTAAATTTTAAATTTTGTTTTGTTGAAATTAGTTTTCATTACATTTAATTGTATGTGACATTTGGATGTCACCATAGTTGCAATGAGATTCTCCTGGATTGTTCTGTAGAAAGAACCCAGTGTCTCCTGTGAGGCTCTGACAGTACCTGACTAATACAGATGTAGAGGCTCACAGCCATCCATCTGAGTAAACTGAGTAAACTGAGTACAGGGTCCCCAGTGAAGGAGTTAGAGAAAGGAACTATGGAGCTGAAGGGTTTGCAACCCCCTTAGGACGAACAACAATATGAACTAGCTAGTACTCTCAGAGCTCCCAGGTACTCAACCACCAACCAAGGAGTACACATGGTGGGAATGATTGTTCTGGCAGCATGTGTATAGTAGAGGATTGCAAAGTTGGTCATCAATGGGAGGAGAGGTCCTTGGCCCTGTGAAGGTTCTGTGCCCCAGTGTAGGGGAATGCCAGGGCCAATAAGTGGGAGAGGGTGGGGTGGCAGGCATGGGGAGGGGAGAGGCAACAGAGGTTTGTTCTTGTTGGTTTTTGTTTTTTTGTTTTTTGTTTTTGGAGGGGAAACTGGGAAAGGAGAAATCATATGACATGTAAATAAAGAAAATATCTAATAAAAATAATGAATTGATAGAAATAAAAGAAAGAGACTAGTGAGTATAGTGAAACTAGAGGAGTAATTAGGTCTGTAGATAACACAATTATTGGAACAATAATAAATGGAGAGGCAGTCACAGAAAAGTGTCAGGTGGGATGACATGGTGTCTTAGTCAGGGTTTCTATTCCCACACAAAGCATCATGACCAAGAAACAAGTTGGGGAGGAAAGGGTTTATTCAGCTTACAATTCCACATTGCTTTTCACCATCAAAGAAAGTCAGGACAGGGACTCACAGGGCAGGAACTTAGAGGCAGGAGTGGATGCAGAAGCCATGGAGGAATGCTGCTTACTGGCTTGCTTCCCATGGCTTGCCCAACTTTCGTCCTTATAGAACCCAAGACTACCAGCCCAAGTATGACACTACGCACAATGGGCCCTCCCTGCTTGAATACTAATTGAGAAAATGCCTTCCAGCTGGATCTCATGGAGGCATTTCTCTGTAATAACTCCAGCTTGTGTCAAGTTGACACATGAAACAAGCCAGTACAAATGGTCACCTTATATTGTACAAAGATACCACTGAGGGTCACAACCCAATAATTTAAGCAGAAAAAGTCATTGAACTAGATAAAATTGTTTCTCAGTGGGAAACTGGAACAAGGATTTAACTCAGATACTAAAACATGAAAACATTCCAGTCTCTCATAGCAGATGGCATGGCATAGGATGGAAGCAAATCTTGAATACTTTAAATCATCTCTGTACTATTTAATGGTAACCAGCACAATGTGGATGTTATGTAAGTAGCTTATCTACTCTATCATTCAGAAGATAATAAGAAAAATGTCTTCACATGTTCAGTTACCTATAATGTTTTTCCAAATAGTTTGAGGTTCACAGAAACAGACCCCACAAACACAGATGGCTGACTGCACATGGGCTTATAATTTCTGTCATATTTTCACATAATATTTGATTCATTGTCTCATTTGCTGCACTCAGCCTGGGGTGTCTCCTAAAGCCTTTGATTTCTACTGTTCAGGGTCATAAGCAACAGCCTGGTCCTGGGCCTCCAGTTTCCTTTAATACTCTGGATCCTTTATTGGCTACTCCTATATTATCAATTCGAGCTTCCATATTTAAACATCTTCATTTTTACTCTACTATCCACTATTCTTCAAAGCCAAAACTATGAGAATTTGTCTTTTACTTTTCATGCTTTTTCTTTCTATTTGCCTTTCTTAATTGCCTTCCCTTTCTCCCTCCCTTCTTACTTACTTTCAGGCTTTCTCTGTCTCAAAATGGAATAACTTTCTAATTAGTAAATTTAGCTAAGAATAACATCACTAATTCCTCAGATATGGCTTAATTAGTGGGACCTATTCATCTACCCAGGGTGTGCTTTAAGATAAATATAGCCCTTTAAGCTGAGTCATACTCAAATTACAAAAATACATTTCGTAGACTATTTACTTATATCAAAGGAAAGTCCTCATAATAACTGTGTGCCCAAACTACAAGCTCCCAAATATCATTTTCCTGGTAATGTTTCTGGATTTAGCAAGTAACAATACAGTCACACTTCTAAGAAACTTACTGACTTACAGGTTTTCTTTCATATATTTGTGCTAATATAATAGACTTGTTTTCCTAGACAATGAGATAAACCACTCCTGTTTTCCCTCAAGCATTTTCCTGGAACTGTAAGAAGACACATAATTTAATGCTAAGAGATGGGTATGTAGATGCCTTTTAAGAAACCTTTGCTCCTTTATGGTTCACACATAAGAGTTTCATCAATGCAGAATCACAAGTCAATGATGAAATGACAATAAATGTGAATATTTTCACAACAAAAGACCCCTGACCACAAAACAGGACCATGTCATGTCCTAATTTTTGATGAATAGAAACCAGGGTAAGACAAGTCCGTGCAGTCTGTACTTTGCCTTTTACAGTAATTGATACATAGGCCCTGGGTCAGTTTCATCAATACGAATTGAAGGCTCGTGATGCCACGGGACAGATAATGCATAAGGGCAATCAATAGAAAGATTAAAAGCTACGTAGAAACTTGGGTTTTAGGTTGACAGCTAAAGAACTTAGACATCATCACTCTCTTCTACTCGATGAGAAAAAAAGATAGGAAACAGAGAATAATAGTGTTTTTATAAACAAGGTCTCTGGGTTTATCACCACTCTGAAACATGAAGAGGCAGATGAATCCAGAAAATTGTAGACAAGTTCAGCTCACTGGGAGGACGGTAATTGAACCCAGAAGCTGGTAGGAACAAGTTGGGAGGTCTCTTGGGAGCTGTGATCTTAGCTATATCCTCATATTTTGTCATTTTCCCTCTGTGGTCTCCAATAGGTTTCATATTGAAGAGTCAGGAAAAATCCTCTCTTGGCTGTAAGGGTCTAAAAACATCAAGTAAGCATTTGAAAACTACCCAGATTGTCCTTCACTTGTACAAAAGATTACTTTCTAGGGACATCAATTCACCAAAGCCTTCTCTTTCACCTAAGGAAAGCATATTTATCACACTCTAGAGGCAGGAAACTATTGTGGAAACTACAGCCCACGAAAGCAGGTCCAATGAAAGGCTCATTTGATCAGTTGATAAAGAGCACTCTCTCTCTTGATTCATCACCAAATCAAGAGTGCTCCAGCAGGATAGATCAGTACCTCCCAGCAGCCAGAGCCCCAAAGCACACTTATCCTGTCTGGGGACTTATACCTAGAGAAGCTCAAAGCCAAGAAACATGAACATCCTGGACCAATCCGAAGCCTCTGGAATCTATGAAAGATACACATAGCTCAACTGCTAGTCAAATTAACATAACCCACTAAAGCCATTTTCCTTAGTTCCTGATCCCACATGGTAAACATATATGAGCCACCATAAATGGAATGAGCAACCTATATTTATATAATCTTGTGTGTTGTGCAACAATAATTAAAGATGAGACCAAAAATTTAAAGGAGTCATGAGAGGAGTTAGAACATATGGATATAGTGTAAATATAGTGCTTGTGCATGAAATTCTCAAAAAATGAATAAAATTTTAAAATAATGTACAGAGGGAAAAAGAAAGGAAGGAAGGAAGGAAAGAAAAGAGCTATATTTAGTCAAACAGAATCAGCTGTGATACCAGCTCACAGAATTGTATAGGAAGTTAAGATAATTGTTATGGGAGCAGTAGACAGCATGTATGGATAGAAGGATGAAAAGTCTAAGAAAAAATAAAGTGCCTGGCGAGATGGCTCAGCAGAAATAGGGGCTTGTGCCCAAATCTAAGGACCCAAGTTGGATTCTAGGTGCCCAGAAAGTGGACAACCAATTTGTATATCTTGTTTTCTGACTACCATATAGGTGTCATTGTGTGTAAATAAGTAAATAAATAAATATGATAATTTTAAAGAATAAAAAATAAAAATTAAATGTCAAGAAACAAAAGGTAACACACAAACCTTTGATAGTCAAATTAACAATATAGACCAAATTAAGGAAATATTTAGTGAATTTGAAAGTCTGTCTAATAGAAAAAGTGAAAAGTAAAGAACAATTATGGTATCAGAACTGTGTCAACAACATCAATAATAACTCCAAATATAGATGGTCTAAATATATGAGTTATAGAACAGAAATTTCCAAAACAAAACAAAAACCTTTTATCTACCTAGTGTCATAGAAACTACTTAAAGTATGGTAGCACATATTTAAATAAAATAATCCAGAAAGATATACTATTCCAAACCCAAAGAAAACTGGCACTTCTCTTAGTTCCATACCAAGTATAGTTAACAATTAGAGACATTCTAGAAGACAAAAGAAAAACCTTACTTAATGATGAAGTAATAAAATATTAAAAATAGGTAATATGTCAGAACCTACATGAGTTTGGCATCAGAATATCAAAACAAGTGAGAGGAAAATGATAGAATTTTCAACCAATAATCAATCAGTTTACTCTTATAATTGGAGAATTCAACACACTCACTTTAGGAAACTTATACTTCAAGGAAGGAGAATAGGGATGTGTTTGACCTGAAAAACACTGTTAATCAATTTGACCAAATTGGCACATATAGATCACTTTAACAAACACAGAATATGAATTCTTTGCATGGTCCTACAGAAAACAGACTAGGATGAGTCATGTTCTAGGGCATAATATGCACCTAGAGAAATAAAATGGATACAAATTATACAAAAAATATTCTTAGACATTAATACAATTAAAATGAACTAATAATATCTGGCAAATACATAGATATTTGGATATTCAATAATACACTTCTAAATAATGCATAGCTTTAAGAAGTTATAACAGAAAATTTTAAAAGTATTTTTAAACCAAATGAAAATGAAAATATGACATACTAGTATTTGTGGGATGCAACAAAATATTGCCTAGAGGAAATCTATACAATTAAATGCATATATTAAGCATATAAACATCCATGCTGAATAATATAAGCTAAGCATCCTCACATGAAACTAGAGAAAGAAGAGTAATTTAAGCCTAAAGCAAACAGAAAAAAGAAATAAAAATCAGAGCAAAACCAATGACATGGAAAACAGTGGGAAAAAAAATCAATGATTCCCCCAAACTAGCTCCTTGAACAGATCAATAAAACTGATAAACTACCATCCATGCTAATCAAAAATGGAAGAGAGAAGGAAAGTAAAGATATGGGCTAGTAGTTTTAGAGATCAATAAAGTTTGTAAGACCAAGGCAAAGAAAAAAAAAAGACAACAGATATATACTATCTATCCTCTAACTGAACAGCTGATGGGAGGATTTCCCAAGGGAGTACAAGTTAGCAATTCTAACACTGCTATGTTTGCACACGTACCATATATGTACATTTGAAATTAAGATACTGGATAGCAAACTATGAAAATCAGGCCTCTCATTTTTGACACACATAGTTTTAGAAAGGCAAGAGGCAAAGGGTAAAATAATCCACACAATGACATATTAGAGTTGGATAGGTTGCAATGTGTAAGAGACAAGTGATATGTTTAGCTTAACACAGAAACATGTGGCTATGTAGAGGATGGTTTGTATGCGTCTATGCGTGTGGTGTGTATGTCTCTGTGTGTGTTTGTGTGTGTGTGCACATGCACACATGTACTTAATCAAGTGAATGCTGCACACACATTTCCTTGGTCAGCAGAAAACATGAACGATTTCTGAGTAACAACAGTCATAAAAATGAATTAATAGCAATGAGACCCTCTAAAGGCTCAGAGGTTGGTTTGAAATGCCATTCTCTAATAAAAACAAGTGGGGCTCCTTAGAGAGTGTTTCATTATTGAGACCAGAAACAATACCAGATGGAACTAGAGACAAACGTTCTTGAGAACAACAACCGTGACAGGATCCCATATTGTGCTGTTGTGTCTAAAGGTTATCTGCAACGAGCTTCTAAGGGGGATAGATGGAAACTGCCCATGATGAAATTAAGGATCTGAGATCAACTACGAAAACGTTATAGCACTGGCAAGCTGAGAATACCACTCTAGTCTACGTGATTCAGACAATAGATCTTCATCTCTCACAGTTCTGAAAGCAGAAAATTCCAAGAACAAGGTGCTGGAACATGAGGTTCCTTTGAATGACCCACTTCCTGGGTCACAGATGAGCACCTTTCACCATATGCTCACTTGCTGGAGATGAAAGAGAGTTCTAATTTTTCTTCCTTGGAGTAAGGATGCTAATACTATCCTGGGCCTCACTCGCAGAATTTCTTCTAAATTCCGTTACCTCTTAGAGACCTCACCTCCAAACCATTACAATGAGGGTAGACAATTGAATAAATGGGTTTTCAGAAAACAATCATTTGATTGTTTGTAAGATTACATCTTAAAGGATGAAACAAAACAGATGGAACAAAATGGGTCATACAGATGTAAAGAATGAAAAAAAATCAATTAATAAATGAGTGGAGGGAGAAAAATCTTCCATGCTGAAAACTTTTAATAGTAACTTGTACAGTCACTTTAACCTCAGAGAGGAAGAGATGCCCCCTTTTGGTCAGCTATATAGAGCAACATCCTTCCGGAGAGTGTGCTTGAGAAGGGAAAAGAAAAACTTCATAAAATGTATCAATATCAACTAACTAACTGTGACAAGCATGCCTACTAATGTGAAATGCTAGTACCAACAGCTCTGCACAGGAATATACAATCTCTTTATGCTATAATCTCAATTACTCTATATTTAAAATTGTCTTAAAATTAGAATCTATTAAAAGAAACTACACAGCATTCGTAATGCTGTGAGATAGGATAGAACACACAGAATGATCAAAGATAGATTCAGTGAGTAGAGAGTGCTAAATTTATCTGAACCCCAGAAGAGAAATGGTTTTGAGAAAGTTTCCAACTGGGAAACACCCATGGATGCATCATGGCAGGCAAGAAATGTGAATGAAACTGTGAATTCTGATCATAGCTGAAGTGAAGGGAAAAAACTGAAGTATTCCAAGTGGGAACAAGCAGTATCATTAAATGTATGGAAAGCTGGACGTGATGGCACATGATTATAATCCCAACAGTAGTGCAGTGATGCCAAGCAGCTTGCCAGAACTTGCTAGCCAACCAGTCCATCTGACACCTGAAGCTGTTGTCTAGCTTCTACATGCATGCACCCAAACGTGCATGAGCAATTGCTACGCACATGTGCACTTGCACACAGTGGAACTTGCATACACATCTACACACATACACAAATTGTATGGAAAACTCAGTGACTATTTGGGAAAAGCAAGCCCTGAAATTTAGCTTATGAACTTGTATTACCTCAAGTAGCAGATAAGTTGTAACTTGGCTGCAGTCCTTGGATACAGGTGTATTGTTTAGTATGGGTGAGCTCGTGATAGAAAAGGCTGTGTGCCCCAGTGTAGGGGAATGCCAGGGCCAATAAGTGGGAGAGGGTGGGGTGGCAGGCATGGGGAGGGGGGAGGCAACAGGGGTTTGTTCTTGTTGTTTTTGTTTGTTTGTTTGTTTTTTGGAGTTGAAACTGGGAAAAGAGAAATTTACATGTAAATAAAAAATATCTAAAAAAAACAAAGAAAAAAAAAAAGAAGTGGACCTTTAGAATGAAGTGTGAAGAAATATGAGTGGAGAGTCACCTCTATAGGCAAGACCTTATGCTGTGTGATGAGAAGACAGAGATGTGAGGGAAAGTGGCAGGGTGCTGTGGGTACTGTCAAGAGAGAACAAGAAAGAGAAGATGTAAAGAAGGTACAGGTATTTTTTTTAACATACTTAATCAGAATTCTCCATACTTTTCCTTATACTACAAATTCTAATTTTGTTGAGCAAGGTCTCAGTTGAAAATGCTTTAATGTTGCTTTGCCTCTAGGAGTGGTCTTGTGGTCTAATTCTATGCATTGGAATATCAGCTGATGTCTGAGGAAAGACTCGATTTCCTGATCATACAAGGCAGTCTCCGCCAGCATCTCCCTCTTGCCTCCTCCTCCCCGTTAAGATCCCAAAGGGACAAAGACACGACGCCTAAGCTTCTGTTAGCATAGTGCAATTAAGGGAGAGGCTGACACATGGTGAGGGCAGCAGAAAGAGATGGTTCTTCATAACATGATGCAGCTATCTCCAACCTTTATTTTACATGTCAGAAAATAAAACATCTAGTCATTGCACCTCTTTCATATACTCCCATTTGGGAAAGAGTAAGAGGTTAGTCTCAGAGTTTAAACACTAACATGCTATGAAACAATGCTGCGTTAATTGTTCATTGGAGGGAAGTAGATGAGGCTGTGCTCTAGGGAGCAACAGCTTCCTGAGTAGCTACAACTGAACTTAGGCTTGGAAGCAGGGCACTGTGCATCCTTAGTTAAGTTTTTGTTGTTGTTGTTGTTGTTGTTGTTGTTTGTTTGTTTGTTTGCTTTTGAGACAGGGGTTCTCTGTGTAGTCCTGGCTGTCCTAAAACTCACTCTGTAGAGCAGGCTGGCCTCGAACTCAGAAATCTGTCTGCCTCTGCCTCCCAAGTGCTGGGATTAAAGGCATGCGCCACCACTGCACGGCCTTAGATAAATTTTAATTCAGGACTGATTAGGACTTCCATGTGTGTGGAAAGTTGGGATGTTACAGATCTGGAGCCACATTATCTCATTCTATCTTTATCTCCCTTCAGACACATTTATCGACCACCTTTGGGTCTGACCTAATATCCTCATGTAACTTGGTAAATCCTTTTGGAGTATACTAGCATTCCATCAGCTTGCACCCGCTCTAGGTGTCATTAGAAAAACTATCAGTTTTTGCATGCTGCTGTAACCACCTACCTGATGTTCCCACAAATGCACTTAAAAATGCCATGATTTGTGACTTTTATTCGATCATTGTGAAAACCTTCATGAAACTATCACCAAAATGGGGACATGATGTTTGGGGTAACCAGAATCTGTGATCTCAAGCCATATTCACTCATATTTGGCTCAAAATGAGTGATCTCTTCTAGATCTGTGCTTTCACATGGGCAATTGTGATTTTAATCACCTTACAGTTTTACTTCAATCTATTAGGATTAGAGAATTGAAAAAGCAAGACATAATATATGTAGCAATAATTAATTAACAACATTCAATAATTTGTTGAATGCCTGCAATTGCTTGGCTCTATTCCAGAAACAGGGACAAAGAAGTAAGTAAAATATACAAAATTCTTGCCCATATGAATTATATGTCCATACGGGTGAGATGGGAAATAAACAATGAAAATATATTGTATGTATGCAAAGAAAATTATAAAACATACAGAGAGTGAATGTAAAAATGGAAGAATGGCTAGTGTTGTGCCCAACAAGGTCTTGGATGAGAGAGAAAACTGAGAGAGGTTTCAAAGAGGACGGGGAAGAGTTATGCAGATGATAAACATGAAGAACGTCAGGTGTTTTTTCAACTATGGTTCCTTTCATCATGTCAAGGGATTAGACTAACCGCATGCTCTGGGAAGAATGGGCTTTGTCCAGTTTTGTACATACAGACTTTACCATCATTGTATATTTAACAATAGCCTCAAGAACAAATGAGTTCAATCATGTCTAAATGCCTGATCTAAGACTGTCTTCTAAACACATATGTAATAGGAAATATAGAATCAGTTCAAGGGGAGAAAATTCACAAATACATAATTTTTTATTTGTTTATGAGCAAAGAAATTTTGCTCAAATGAGTTCTCATGATAACCACTATAGGATCACATAGTATGGGATAGAATATCAAATGGCTGTCAGCTGCACTAGGTAACATCTTGAAGAACATTTGAAACGATCTCATTTGACTTAGAACTATGCAGACAAGTAGGAAGAGATATTTCTTTTTATAGACTTTATTTGTTACAGCACACTTGCAAATAGGTGTAGCTTTCTGTCAGCACACCTCTGAGGTCACAGATCATTTTCATAGTTATCAATTTCCTATCTTGTCCTTAATTTTTAAATGTTTTTAATTAATTAAATTTTTAAAAATTCTTTGATCCTATTTTTTTACAAATCAGTCTTCATCCCCCTCCCAGCCTGCTCCCTGACTGCTCCACATCCCATATCTCCTCACTCCTACAGTCTCCAAGAGGATATCCCAACCACCTCACCCCCACTGAACCAGACCTCCCCAATCCATGGAGCCTCAAGTCTCTCTCAAAGGTTAGGTGCATCTTCTCTCACTGAGGCCAGACCTGACAGTCCGCTGCTGTATTATGTGACAGGGGCCTCAAATCAGCTGGTCTATGTTGCCTGGGTGATGGTTCAGTGTCTGAGAGATCCCAGAGGCCCAGGTTAGCTAAGACTGCCTATCTTCCCATGGGGCTGCCCTCTTCCTCAGCTTCTTCCAGCTTTACCTCAATTCAACCACAGAAGTCCCCAACTTCTGTCCATTGGTTGGGTGTAAGTATCTGCATCTCTCAGAGGGCAGCCATGCTAGGCTCCTGTTTTTAAGCACACCATAGCATCAGTAACAGTGTCAGATCCCGGGGCCTCCCCTTGAGCGGGATCCCAATTTGGGCCTGTCACTGGACCTCCTTTTCTCAGGCTCTTCTGCATTTTTGTCCCTGCAGTTCCTTTAGACAGAAACAATTCTGGGCTTTGAACTGTGGGATGGCAACCCTATCTTTATTTATGTGTAACTATGTGTCTATGCATGTACCCTTTGAGGCAAACTAAAAAGAAAGAGACATCAGATTCTCTGGAACTGAAGTTGTGAGGGACTGAGGTGGGATAGGGGGATGGGGGATTGAGGTGCTTGATGTGTATGCTGGGACTGAACTCATTCTCCAGAGGACTGGCAAGTGCTAGGCTCTTAACCACTGAGCTATCTCTCCTGCCTCCTTTTTTTTTATTTTTATTTATATCAATACATATGTACCATTGAGTGTATGTCAACCACTCAGTGACGTTCAGTGACCACAATGATGTTGACTGTAATGTTAAAATTTGGTTTCTGCTCTGTAGAACCA
>JADRCD010094467.1:0-22967 GCA_019843815.1 Montemys delectorum | reverse complement strand
AAAAAAAAAAAGATTACCCATCTCATAGACATAGGGATGGAGACATGAACAGAGAAAAAATCTATATAGAAATCTCATACTATACTTCTCATAATTCTTTTTAATTTCCTTTAAACCCTGTTTGACATAATTTTTATTGTTGTAAAATGTTTTCATAATTCTGAACCTGGTTCCAGTTCTTTTCCACTTACTTTTCTATCAATATTTAATATTTTGGCTACTGATTCTAATCAGGAAATCTCTTCTTCACAAGGCACAGTCAGCAGAAATGTCTGACGTGCACGCAAGCTGTAGAAAGTGCATCTATCCCGAGAGCACTTGTGCGCCTGTTTTGGGATCTGAAGGGTTTGCCACTGTTCTTGATGAAGACTCTCCCAGCCTTGTAAACATCAGTGTGCACAGTCTCACTCCTTTGCAGTCTCGTGTGCTGGGACAGGAAGGCTGGTTCACAGCAAGTGAAAAGCTAGGAGGTGAGTTTTAATGGCTGATAACCCTTAACATCCCACAGAAGAGGAAAACACTTTTCCTTTTCTGCTACTGAAGAATGTGGCAGAAATGTATGCTGAGGTAGCCCAGTCAATCCTTCTTTCTTCCTTTGTTGTTGTTGTACATTTGGTCTCAGAATATTTCTGGAAGTGTGACATTTCGAAGAAGCCACTGCTGGGACCGGCTTCCAGTGCAGTCTCTAATGCTGGCACCTGGCTGTCCTCTTCTGTGGCTTTATCCAGGCACTGATAGCTGTTCTCATGCTGCAGGGTCAGTTTCACTGGATCGTCCTCCCAGAGCTGGTTGCCTTTTAGGTGGTGGCGTTTGAGCATGGTGACAGGGCCATTAAGTTTGGAAACCTCCAAACAAAGGTCATCTGTTCTAATTTCTTTGTTGGCAGTGTAAGAGAAAACCTAATTACCTCCCATACCATGACAATTAAAAATTCCAACCTTTTTATTCTCTTTTCTAGCCATGTTATCTAGACATTGATTTGTTTCCACATTTTGTATCTCTCCCAATGAGAAATAGTGATGAGGAATTTGAGAATCAGGGTAAATACGTTCTAGGTACCAAGAGAAAGGTTTGCACTGTAGTTTACATCTCACGGTGAATCTTGATGATATATCTCCATAATCTACCTTTGTAACACCTGGAGAAATTATATAGAAGAAATTCTTGAGTTCATCCATCCATACTTCTGCAAGCCACCTGTTATTCTTATTGATAATCTGCCCTGTCCATCCTGGAAATGTGTAAGGTGTAGCTTTCCGAAACACATGACCAACATGGGAGCTTGTGACTATTTCCAAAGTTCCTCCACATTGCCAAATCCTAAGTGAAATTTCTAGGTTTTTCTCCTCCCCAAATATCCATTCCAGCAATTTATGTTACAATCTCCTGAAAGTAATCTCTGTCTATTGAAAAAAGGCCTCCGGCCATTGTAGGTATTCTGATAGGAAGAGTCTGGTCACCTTTCCTTCTGTCCACTTCTCGCTGGGGAACAGGATACCAACGAAAATTGAGCTTCCAGTTGAATCCACCATAGGTCGTGTCAGAGCCCGCCATGTACTCGACAGTGTCATTACTGATCACATCGATGATAGGACACACCACTGTTCTCCTGTCATGTTTGATCCGGGCTAACAGAGGCTACTGTACACTCACAGTGAGCATCATCTAAGAAGGTGATCACTTGGCCTTTGGACACAGCAGCTCCTTTCAATCTATCTCTGATCAACCCAGAGCGTTGTTTCATTCGAATTACATAAACAGGCACTTTAAGTGTTTCCACATAACTCTCTAGAGGTCTTTTCAAAAAGTTTCTTTCACTGGCATCATCTACAAGAACAATCTCTTCTATCATGTGTCTTGGCGAGCGATTAATGACACTATGGACTGTTCGCAGAAGTGTGCTCCATGTCTCATCACGGAAAACAATCACCATACTTGTTGTAGGAAGGTCATCTGGATGCACCTTTGTTTAACACCCCTCTAAGCTCACATCTGGTAAGGATCCGTTGAATGCAATCATCTCACTTGCCATTAAGTTGAACTGGTTGATTTTAAACACCTCTTTCATCTTTTCTTGATCCACTTTAGGAATGACGACTGGTTTCCCCATTTCTCCAGGACCTTCGTGAGGCTTCTGCACTAGCTCTAGAACGTCTCCAGCGGGAAGTCCTCTTTCCTTCTCCTCACATTTGTTGCATTCACTGAAGTAAAGCAGCAGGAACATATCCAAGAGTACTCAAACCAAGGAGGTGGCTAGAACCACCTTGCAATATGCAAATTTTCTCATGGCACTTTAAGTCAAATGTAAAATTAAAAAATATATATGTATATACATACATATATATGTATATATTCATGATATATACATACATATATGTGTATATATATATATATATATATATATATATATCATGAAAATTATTCCAATCTGGTTTCATCAGAAATCACAGTCATATCCCCAAAGTGGCTTTTCAAATGAATTCATATCACAAATCCACATGTTTCAAGTCATCTCGGCCCGTGTGCCGGCAGGCGCTCCTCAGGCTTACTCCTCTCCCATCGCCAGCCGCCAAGCTGCCTCCTTGGCAGGCAGAGGCCGCCTGCCCCCGACCCCCGCGGGGAGGCGGGCCCGGCACGATCTCCGCCTCCGCCGCGCCTCTTTCTTTCTTTCAACAAATTGCATGCCTTTTTACTCTCCATTAGTTTACATGTTTTCAAGACTTTTGATATCTGGGTATTTCCCATCAAAGTTGAGAGCACAAAGAGTTCCTTACAATGGATGTGGAACACCATCCATCTAACACTCTTTCACTAACTGACTGACTTAAACTGATCTACTGGTTGACACCACACACTTTGAAGGGAGGCTTACTGCTGTAGATGTGATAGCCTAGTTCCTCCAAAGGTGGCTCTAGATCAGCTGCGGCAGACTGGGCAGCATCCTTGATTTCTTTCCTCACTTCCACATCAATCTCCTTTAATTCTTAACACTTGCAAGATTGCTGGTCAGCATTCTATCCTTGAGAAACATAATAGGGTCGATCTTACTTCTTACTTCCTAGATTTCTTCTAGAGAGCGGTAACTGACTCATACTATGTCTATAGTAGCGGTAAGTCTGTAGTTCCATCAGGGTGAGCCCACTTACTAGACCTGCAAGATATCCATTCGATCTATCATCAGTCCAGGAATAAAATCTCTTCTTTTGTAGTAGTCCGTGTTGGCTGCTGCTCTCTCAACAGATGTCCCCTCACCATAAGGGTTATTCTCACAGATGAAAATACAATGTAATGTTCACAATCCCGCCACATTGTAAGCTTCAAATATCTGACCCTGATTAGCAGCGCTATCACCAGATAATGTCAAACAGACCTCATCTTTTCCATTGTACTTGCAGGCCAGAGCAATCAATTCCTGCTCCGAGGAGCACTTGAGCTCCAACAGTGCCAGTGCCCCCATAGTTGTTCTTGGCATACATGTGTATTGGTCCTACTTTCCCTTTAGCACAACCTCCTCTTCGTCCTGTTAGCTTTTCAAGAAGTTCTTGGACAGGCAGGCCCCACTTGAAGGTAAAGCCATGAGCTCAGTAGGCAGTGATGAGATGGTTCGTGGGGTTTATGCCAGCCTCCAGGCCGGTACAGCAGGCTTCCTGACCATCACAAACGTGACAGAAACCACGAATAGTATTCTGCTCATACCTTTAGCTCCATCCGGCACACCGTCTGCATCATTTTGTGGTACTTGAGCCCATCCTCTCTAGTAAGCACTGTGGTGACTGGAGGGCCCTCTTCTAGCCAATGAAAGTCACAATTCTTAATCTCCAATGTAGCATCATTCGCAAAATTACAGGAAGCTACCAGTATTCTGCTTGCTGGCTTCTGTGCAGCAACTGCCAACATGTGGGACGCAGCGGCAAGCATCTTCCTCACGGAGCACAGCAGACTCACTTGGCAGCCGCGGCACCCAGGCATGATGAATGGCTTTCTTGATTGGAACATTTGACATGAGAAGACTGAACCCAGATATAGATGACACTTTCTGGTTGAAGCCCCCATAAAAGAATATGGAAGAGAATGGTCTACTGATTTACATTAATCAGGTAGTATATATTCTTGAATTTGACATATATCAAGAACTAACAGAAAATAAAATCCGACTAAAAATCTGGAACATGGAGAAAGCAATGCTGAAGAACATGTTATAATCATACATGATCACTTATAATACCGAAAATTATAATGAATAAAAATATACATATACAAAAGGAGAAAAGACACTGAAGAAGCAGATAGGGAGATAGAACATTGTGTTTTATTATACACATATTCATCAACCTAAATAAAAGATTAAATCAGAAGCATGGCAAAAGTGGTGTATAGCTTTGGGATACATGTGCCATTATGTTCAACATCTTTGAAGAAATAATATACTAGGAAATGTGCTGTAAAGGCATCTCTGTCAACATTTTAGAGTAAAAATCAAGTTTGTTCCTATTTTCTTTACTGTTCACAACCAAGTGGAAGCTATATTCCTTTATTTTTAGATTCTTATGTTTTAAACCCTAGTACTTAGGGGAAAGTATGCTATTGCAGGACTTTCTGGACCCACCAGTGGTTACATACTGACAAAGAGACTTATTAATATTTACTGTAGGTTAGGCCTTGAGCAGTGCAGACTCTCCACTAGCTCAATCTAAACTGTCCCAACTATCCTAGCCTACAATGTACAGCATGGGTACCTCTCTGAGCTTGTTCAGATCTGTCTACTTCCACAT
Organism: Montemys delectorum; assembly: GCA_019843815.1. Taxonomy (NCBI): domain Eukaryota; kingdom Metazoa; phylum Chordata; class Mammalia; order Rodentia; family Muridae; genus Montemys; species Montemys delectorum. The sequence continues at coordinate 18,195 of JADRCD010094467.1, read as the reverse complement.
CTAGCTGGTAAACCCTTCAGTTCTGATTTCTTCTCCCAGAAACACATTTTGTGCCTAAAAGTTGTGCACGCTACTCCCTATCTAGCTGTTGGCTGTCAGGTCTTTATTAAAGCCAATCAGCAAGGAGGGAAGGTGAATGTTTATAAAACACGAGGCTAGTCATGGGCTAAAAGACAACCCTTGAGTGACTACTATTTTAGTCAATTTACATTGTAAACCAATTCATACCAATGAGAAAAAAAGTACTAGAAACAAGCAAGGCAAATCATTAACACGTAAGAGGTCTCTGAAAATAAAAATTAGTATCTTCTGTAAGGCAAAAGACACTGTCAATAGGACAAAACGGCAACCAACGAATTGGAAAAGATCTTTACCAACCCTATATCTGATAGAGGGCTAATATCTAATGTATACAAAGAACTCAAGAAGTTAGACTCCAGAGAACCAAATAATCCTATTAAAAATGGGGTACAGAGCTAAACAAAGAATTCTCAACTGATGAATACCGATTGGCTGAGAAGCACCTAAAGAAATGTTCAACATCCTTAGTCATCAGGGAAATGCAAATCAAAACAACTCTGAGATTCCACCTCATACCAGTCAGATTGGCTAGGATAAAAACTCAGGTGACAGCAGATGCTGGAGAGGTTGTGGAGAAAGAGGAACACTACTTCATTGCTGGTGGAATTGCAAGCTGGTACAACCACTCTGGAAATCAGTGTGGCAGTTCCTCCGGAAATTGGACATAGTTCCACTGGAGGACCCAGCTATACCACTCCTGAGCATATACCCAGAAGATGCTCCAACATGTAATAAGAACACATGCTCCACCATGTTCATAGCAGCCTTATTTATAATAGCCAGAAACTGGAAATAACCCAGATGTCCATCAACAGAGGAATGGATACAGAAATTGTGGTTCATCTACACAATGGAGTACTACTCAGCTATTAAAAACAATGAATTTATGAAATTCTTAGGGAAATGGATGGATCTGGAGAATATCATCCTGAGTGAGGTAACCCAATCACAAAAGAACACACATGGTATGCATTCTCTGATAAATGGTTATTAGCCCAGAAGTTCGGAATACACAAAAAACAACCCACAAACCACAAGAAACTCAACAAGAAGGAAGACCAAAATGTGGACATTTCTTTCCTTCTTAAAAGGGGGAGCAAAATACTCATGGAAGGAGTTGCAGAGACTAACTATGGAGCAGAGATTGAAGGAAGGACAAGCCAGCCTAATATAGCTATCTCCTGAGAGGCTCTGACAGTACCTGACTAATACAGATGTAGAGGCTCACAGCCATTCATTGAACTGAGTACAGGGTCTCCAATGAAGGAGTTAGAGAAAGGGCCAAAGGAGCTGAAGAGTTTGCAGCCCCTTAGGACGAACAACAATATGAACTAACTATTACCCTCAGAGCTCCCAGAGACTCAACCACCAACCAAAGACTATACATGGAGGGACTGATTGTTTTGGCAGCATGTGTATAGTAGAGGATTGCAAAGTCTATCATCAATGGGAGGAGAGGCCCTTGACCCTGTGAAGGTTTTGTGCCCCAGTGTAGGAGAACGCCAGGGCCAATAAGTGGGAGAGGGTTGGCAAGCATGGGGAGGGGGGAGGCAACAGGGGTTTGTTCTTGTTTTTACTTGTTTGTTTGTTTGGAGGGGAAACTGGGAAAGGAGAAATCATATGACATATAAATAAAGAAAATATCTAATTAAAAAAAGAAAATTAGTATCAAGAAAACATTTAAGTACAGCAATCTGAGAGAAGTGAAGATATTTTTGAGAAAGAAAGCATTCTCAATTTCTAATTCTATCACTCTGGTGGCATATAATAATATAGCCAAGACATCACATCATCAATAAATCAAGCATTCAGGAGATATTTGTCTAACCTTTTACGTTGAAGTAGTGTCTGTCTTTGTCACTGAGGTGCGTTTTCTGTATGCAGCACAATGCTGGGTCCTGTTTATGTATCCAGTCTGTTAGTCTTTGTCTTTTTATTAGGTAATTGAGTCTGTTGATGTTAAGATATATTAAGTAATAGTGATTGTTGCTTCCTGTTATTTTTGATGTTATTTTTATGTTTGTGTGGCTATCTTCTATTGGGTTTGTTGAAGGATTACTTTCTTGTTTTTTCTAGGGTGTAGTTTTTCTCATTATGTTGGTGTTTTCCATCTATTATCCTTTATAGGGCTGGGTTTGAGGAAAAACATTGTGTAAATTTGGTTTTGTCATGGAATATCTTGGTTTCTCCTTCTATGGTAATTGAGAGTTTTGCTGAGGATAGTAGTCTGGGCTGGCATTTATGTTCTCAGTGTTTGTACAATATCTGCTCAGGATCTTCTAGTGTTCATAGTCTCTGTTGAGAAGTCTGGTATAATTTTGATAGGTCTGCTTTCATATGTTATTTGACCTTTTTTCCCTTACTGCTTTTAATATAATTTCTTTATTTGTGCATTTGGTGTTTTGATTATTATGTGAGGGAGGAATTTCTTTTCTGGTCCAGTCTATTTGGAGTTCTGTAGGCTTCTTGTGTGTTCATGGGCATCTTTCTTTAGGTTAGGGAAGTTTTCTTCTATAACTTTGTTGAAGCTATTTGCTGGCTCTTTAAGTTGAGAATCTTTGCTCTTTTCTATATGTATTATCCTTAAGTTTGGTCTTCTCATTGTGTCCTGGATTTCCTGTATGATTTGGGTTAGGAGGTTTTTGCTTTTTGCACTTTCTTTGACTGTTGTATCAATGTTTTCTATGGCATCTTCCATACCTGAGATTCTCTCTTCTATCTCTTGTATTCTGTTGGTGATGCTTGCATCTATGAGTCCTGATCTCTTTCCTAGATTTTTTTTTTAAATCTCCAGGGTTGTCTCCCCTTGTGATTTCTTTATTGTTTCTATATCTGTTTTTAGATCTTGGGTGGTTTTGTTCATTTCCTTCACTGATTGTGTTTTCCTGTAATTCTTTAAGGGATTTTTGTGTTTCTTCTTTAAGGGCTCCTATCTGTTTACCCATGTTCTCCTGTGTTTCTTTTTCTTTTTTAAACATTTATTTTATTTATTTTATGTGCATGAGTACCTGAGTACACTGTAGCTGTACAGATGGCCATGAGCTATCATATGTGTGGCTCCTGGACCTCTGCTGGCCCCACTCACTCCGGTGTAGTTCACTGTAGCTGTCTTCAGATGCACCTGATCTCATTACGGGTGGTTGTGAGCCACCATGTGGTTACTGGGATCCGAACTCAGGACCTTCAGAAGAGCAGTCAGTGCTCTTACCCGCTGAGCCATCTCACCAGCCCCATTCCTGTATTTCTTTAAGGGAGTTATTCATGTCCTTCGTAAACTCCTCTATTATCATCATGAGAAGTGATTTTAGATCCAAATCTTGCCTTTCTGGTGTGATGATGTGTTCAGGACTTGCTATAGTGGGTGAATTGGGTTCTGATGAACCCACGTAATCTTGATTTCTGTTGCTTATGTTCTTACATTTGCCTCTCACCACCAGGTTATCTTTAGTGCTACTTTCACTTACTATATCTGATTGAATCCTATCCTTTCTGTAATCCTGGTTGTGTCAGAACTTCTCAGAGTCTAGCTGTCTCTGTGATCCTGTGATCCCATGATTCTGGGATCCTAAGATCCTGGGTGTATCAGAGCTCCTGGGATCAAGGGGTCAAGCTGCCTCTGCGACCCTGAGATCCTGGTGTGACCAAGCTCCTGGGATCCTGGGATCCTGTGATCCTGGGTGTGTTAGAGCGCCTGAGAGTGGAGCTTCCTCTGGGTGTTGTGGTATTGGATGCTGACTTTGTGCCCAAGATCTGCTTAGAGTGCTGGTACAGACTGGAAGTAACCCATGCTACTGGTCAGGTGGGATTCTTGGGCCCCTTGTTCCCTCTGGCCCCACTTATTCCCAGTGGTGGCACAGATATTGTTTCCTCCTCACCTCTGACCCCATGATCCTGGGCATGTTAGAGCTTCCTCTGGATGTTATGGGACTGGCTTTGGAGTTCGCTCCCAAGGTCTGCTCAGGGTATTGGCCCAGACCAGAAGGATCCCGTGCCACTGGTAGGGTAGTGTTCCACTGGTCCCAATTATACCCAATGATGGGGCAGATGTTGTGACCTCCTCACCTCTGATCCTGAAGTACATGTTTTTAAATTCAGGGTAAAACAAACAAATGTATAGGAGCAAGGTATTAAAAACCTATTTCTTTAATTGGATATTTTCTTCATTTACATTTCAAATGTTATCCTCTTTCCCTGTTTATTCCCAGAACCCCTCATCCAATCCCACCTCCTCCTGCTTCTATGAGGGTGTTCCCCCACCCACCTACCCACCCACTCCTGACTCCCTGCCCTGGCATTCCCCTACACTGGGGCACTGAGCCTTAACAGGACCAAGGACTTCCCTCATTGATGCTGGATAAGGCTATATACTGCTACATATGCCAAAACCTATTTTTTAATCCCCAGTAATAGTTCTTTCTCTATGTCTTAACAAATGCTGTAGCTAAATGTAACTACATGATGCTAGTGAAGGATTTAAGCTTCAAGAATGTAATGACATTTATTACTTTGAAATCATTCAGACTGTTAACCAAATTGGAGAACCCAAGGGATTTTATGAAATGAGTACATATGGGTCACAAATTGAAGAACACTATTTAAGAAATGAATTTCAGATGACAGTGTCAGTATTGTACAAAATATATACCCTGAATTAAACATTTTTCATAAGGTGATGTCAGAATCAAATTACAATTATAAATATTGTTCTGAAATGGTATGACTCATAAAATAGATGCAACAGAATCACAACTTGAGGCAAAGCATACAAGGCATTGGGCTTTTGTAATTTTGTCACCATTGGCAAAAAGCACTGTATAAATTTGAAAAGATTCATGGATACTTAAAAAATATCTTTCTGAAATAATAAAGGAAGGTGAGTCAGGAAGCAGTGCAGTGAGCTGGGGATAATTAATATATTAAGGGAAAAGAGAACATCTGAGGACTGATTCACAGTCACTCTCATTTCTAAACAGATAGGGCTCAGTGTGTGAAGCGTCCAGAAATTCACAATGCCAACTCAGAGAAGAACTACTGCCTCCAGAAATCTGTGAGCTTTTTGGCCTATGAAGAGCTTTTGGGGATGGCACTCACCATCACAGCACTGTGCTTCTCCGTACTCACAGCTGTGGTTCATGTAGTCTTTGTGAATCACAGAGACACACCCATTGTCGAGGCCAATAACCTGGCTCTCAGCTACATCCTGCTATTGACACTCTTCATCTGTTTTCTCAGTACCTAGCTCTTCATTGTCCAGCCCAATACAGCCACCTGCATCTTACAGCAGACAGCATTTGGAATTGTGTTCACTGTGGCTCTCTCCACACCATTGGCCAAAGCTATTACAGTGATTGTTGCATTCAAGTCCACTGTTCCAGCTAGAATGGTGAGGTGGTTAATGGTATCAAGAGCCCCCAACTTCATCATTCCCATCTGCACACTGATCCAACTTATTATCTGTGGAATCTGGCTGGTTACCTCTCCACCCTTCATTGATTAAGATACTCATGCTGAACATGGTCACGTCATCATTGTGTAACATGGGTTCAAGAGTTGCCTTCACATTTCCCTGGGGTATCTTAATGCTTAGCACTTCGAAGCTACACCATGGCCTTCTTGTCCTGGAATCTTCCTGACACATTCAATGAAGCCAAGTGCCTGTCATTTAGCATGCAGGTATTCTTCTGTGTTTAGATCACTTTCCTCCCTGTCTACCATAGCACAAAGGGAAGGTCATGGTGGCTATGGAACTGTTCTCCATCTTGGCTTCCAGTATAACACTCCTTGGGTTGATTTTTGCAGTCAGGTGCTGCATTATTTGTTTAAGGCCAGAATAAAACCTACTTTCTTGTCATCAGGCACAAAAAACATTCAAGAAAGAATATTAATTTAAATTTAATTTCAAATTAAAATTTATTTATGATAGTAAATTAAAAATTATGGTTTAAGCCATTGCCACAGCATTCTAAATGTCTTATTCAGGTATACTATGATGTGATTGTTTATGTTCATAATTTCTTCCTCTAATTGTATTAATCTCTCTTTGTACTGAAACCATTAGTTTTATGTTTTGGATTCCTTATATGATTTTTGTAGCATTGTTTCAGTATGTGCCCTTGTTGGCCTACTGTCCCATAATTATACAAATGTGGCATAAACTGATAGATTCAAATTGCTTTCCTCTGCATACAAAGTGCTGCTGTGGAAGACGTGTCACCATGTCAACCATGTTGGATTTGTTTCTTACTTCTCTCATTTGAAAAAAAATCATGTTGGGCTGGTGAGATGGCTCAGCGGGTAAGAGTACTGACTGTTCTTCCGAAGGTCCTGAGTTTGGATCCCAGCAGTCACATGGTGGCTCACAACCACCCATACTGAGATCAGACTCCCTCTTCTGGTGTGTCTGAAGACAGTTACAGTGAATTATACAGGAGTGAGTGAGCCAGAGCGAGCAGGCCGGAGTGAGCAGGCAGGAGCTCAATTCCCAGCATCCACAAGATGGCTCATGGCCATCTGTACAGCTACAGTGTAATCATACACATAAAATAAATAAATAAATCTTTAAAAAAAGTCATGTTATTGACTTATTTGATTTTGGACTCCAGAATACCCTATTACATTGTACTTTGTATAGTGAGTATTATTAGAGCAAAGTGTCTCTCAACATTCATTCTAACAAGATCTTATTTCCAGTGATCTTCCTCTCTCTCTCTCTCTCTCTCTCTCTCTCTCTCTCTCTCTCTCTCTCTCTCTCACACACACACACACACACACAAATATCATGGTTTTGAATAACAGTAGAAGTTCCTTCTATTTTACTGTTTTGTTACATGAGGGAAAATGAAGTCCCTTACTCTGAGGAACTACAAAAGATGCCTGAGTTGGAAATTTCATTTGTTTATAAACTTAGAGCTCAGCTACAGTATGTTAGTGATTAGTCAGTTGTTTTATAGGCTTTTATGAGCACATCACATTGGAGAGAGCCATGCAGGTTTAGCTCAGATAACAAGAGCATTGTGGAAGATGGAGTTATACAGTTCTACAGCAGAGGTTATATGGATGTTATATACTTCATTGAAAAAGGCAAAACTCTTCTTTGTTTATATTGATTATTTATTTATTTATTTTTTACATAACAGATATTGTCCTCTTTCCTGGATTCCCCTACACAAATCCTTCTACCTGCTTCTATGAGTATACTCCTCCACTATCCCACCTACTCAGGCCTCAAGGCCCTAACATTTCTATTCAATGAGACAGTGAGCTTCCATAGGACCAAGGGCTCCTCCTCCTGTTGATGCCAGATAAGGCAGTCCTTTACCTCGTAAGCACCTGGAGCCGTAGGTCCCTCCCTGTGTACTCTTTGGTTGGTGTTTAGTCCCTAGGAGCTCTGAGGGTTCTAGCTGCTTGATAATGTTGTTCTTCCTATGGGCTTGCAAACCCCTTCAACTCCTTCAGTTCTTCCCCTAATTTCCCCATTGGAGTCCCTGTGCTCAGTGTGATGGTTGACTGTGAGCATCCATATCTGTATTGCATAGGCTTTGGCAGAGCCTCTCAGAGGATAGCTATACCATGCTTCTGTTGACAAGTGCTTCTTGGCATCAGCAATAGTGTCTGGGTTTGGTGTCTGCAGATGGGATGGATCCCTAGATGGGGAGGTCTCTGATCGCCTTTCCTTCAGTCTCTGCTCCAATCTTTATCCCTGCATTTCACTTACATAGGAGCAATTCTGGCATGATGTTTTGAGATGCATGGGTGCTGCCTATCCATGAAACAGGGGCCATGCCTAACCAGTGGATATGATCAATATCAGTTCTCTCTCTCCTTTGTTGGATATTTTGGTGAATGTTATCTCAGTTGGGTCCTGGGAGGGTCTTACTTTTTTGGCATCTGTGACTATCTATTGATTATCCTCTGTTCTCCAACCCCTCCATTCAATTTCCTGACTCTCTGTACTTCTCCCCCATCTCCTCTCACACCTGAATCTGCCCCATTTTCTCTAGCCATCCTCTCTCCCTCCCATGCCCCTCCTGCCCTCTACCTTCAATGATTATTTTGATTCTCCTTCTAAGTAGGACTGAATGATCCACACTTTGCTTGAGCTTCATATGATGTGTGAGTTGTATCATAGGTATTCCAAGATTATTGGCTAATATCCACTTATCAGTTAGAACATAACATGTGTATTCTTTTCTGACTGGGCTACTGCATTCATAGCAACCTTATTTGTGATAGCCAGAAACTGAAAACAACCCAGATGTACCACAATGAAGAATGGATACAGAAAATGTGGTTCATTTACACAATGGAATACTATTCACTGTTAAGAATGAGGACATCATGAGTTTAACAGGCAAATGGATGGAACTAGAAAATATCACCCTGAGTGTGGTAACTCAGACCCAAATGGTCATGTATGGTATGTACTCAGTAATACGTGGATATTACTTGGGTGCAAGCTCTATAGCTAGTCCCACAACACCCAGAGGACGCTCCACTCCCAGGCACTCTGACACACCCAGGATCAGAGATGAGGAGGATCCAGCGCCAGGAGTAACTGGGAACAGCAGTACCAGGCACACAGGAACTCCACCAGCCCAGTGGCTCAGGTTCCTTCTGGTCTCTCTGGGCTAGTGTCCTGAGCAGATCTTGGGTGCAAGCTCTGCAGCTAGTCCCACAACACCCAGTGGAAGCTCTACTCCCAGGTGCTCTAACAAGCTCAGGATCCCAGGATCCCAGTATCACAGGATCACAGAGACAGCTTGACTCTGAGGAGTTCTGACACAACCAGGATCACAAAAAGGACAGACTCCAGTCAGATTTAGCAAGGGGAAGTAGCACTAGAGATAACCAAATGGTGGGAGGCAAGCGTAAGAAAATAAACAACACAAACCAAGGTTACTTGGCATCATCAGAACCCAATTCTCCCACTATAGCAAGTCCTGGACACACCATCACACTGGAAAAGCAAGATTCAGATCTAAAATTATTTATTTTTCCTGCTACTTGCCCTTGCTGAATCTGACTGGAGCTTGTCCTTCCTGTGATCCTGGTTGTGTCAGAACTCAGAGTCAAGCTTCTCTGTGATCCTGTGACCCTGGGCTTGTTGGAGCACCTGGGAGTGGAGCTTCCTCTAGGTGTTGTGGGACCAGAAGGAACCTGAGCCACTGGGCTGGCGGAGTTCCTGTGTGCCTGGTTCCGCTGGTTCCAGTTATGCCCAGTATTGGGACAGATGTTGTGTCCTCCTCACCTCTGATCCTGGGCACATTAGAGCACTCGGGAGTGGAGCTTCCTCTCCATACACCATTTCTTAAATGAATGTAACCTGTTTTCTGTGGGCTGAGAATAAAGTCACTCATTCAAGTCAAATAGCTTTGACCATAGCAGGAAGTCTGTATCTAAAAATCGTGACTACAATTCATTCCTTGGTGCAGCAGAACTGTGAACTCTCAGCTTAGCTGTGATGGAGGTAAAATCTTTTTGTGAAGTGAAGGTCATTGAAGTACAGCCTTATCACAACGAAATCCAATGTCTAAAAATTGTTCTTATTTTGGGCTTGTACTGCAGCAACAGTCAAGATTTTAAACTCCATTAAATATAAAACAAACAAACAAAAAGATTTTATATATTTATGTTCATTTAAGAAAATACTAGTAGTGATATATTATTTTGAAATATACAGTTAATATGTTTGGAATTATTTAAAATTTATATTGAGAAAAATATATTTTCACAATTGCTGTAGATGAGCATCTACATAAGACTGTTAAATTGATTGTTGTTTTATATCAAACAAACTTTTATAATACTCATTTTTATTGTTATAATATTTTATAAATTTTAATAAATATGACAAAAAAGATATTGTAGGTGTTGAAGCGGGGTCAGGACAATGTTCTCCAGTAAGTCTGATCCACTTACAACGGTACTCTCTACTGTAGTCACCTGGGCCAATGAAGGCCAACAGCTCATCCTATCTGTAGGTTCCCAGGCCTGAAGGGACAAAAAAAGGGATAAGAGAATTGGGATTGGTGTCACAGTTTTCCACTTTTCCAAGGAGTGAGGTCTGACAGCAAACCAAGCTATCAGGATTAGTTGGCTCATTCACAGATGTTCAACTACACACAGGTAAAGCCTTAGTAGCATTTCTCCCTCCTAGCAACACCCAGAGAAGATGAACGCCCTGCAGAGTGTGTACTGCTCCGATTTGTCCCCAAAAGGCAGGGCAGTAGTAGTCCAGTGAACAACTCAAGTCCCAAATTTAAAGTAAGCAGGCATAAAAAAATAAATCATGGGCAGTTACTTAGAGCCTTGGCCTAAGAGGAAGAAGCAGGGGACAAGCAAACTATGAGCAGCTCTTCTCCAGGCCTGAGGCAAGGACAGAGAGGGGCACCAGTGAGGGGCTAACGGGGTCCTGTGGCGGTTGATCTTCAGGCCATGACTGAGTATAAGGACCAAGTGGGGGGCCCAGATTTGCAGGAGAAATAAAATTATGGGGATCAGGGAAGCCAGGCACAGAACTTCTGCAGAACGAGCAGTCCAAAGTCTCCTCTCTTGTCCCTGACAGGCAAGCTGGAGCATTCACAGGTGTCGTTAGCCTCCCTGCTCTGCCCTGGGCCAGAGTGATGTGTGAAACCACACCCTCTCCATCCACCGCTTGCTACCAGTGTCTCGAGTCCACCAGCTCGGGTCGCAGGCTGAGTTTCTTGAGGCTCTCGTAGGCCACCACGATGACGATGGTTGAGGGTGTAGCCGAGATGATTCGGGCTGAGAGGCCCTTCATGAGGCCCCAAGGCCCCTCTTCCGCCATCAGCTGCCTGAAGGTCAGGATGATGGAGCTCCTGCCTTCAACCTTCTGTCTGGCTCTTGCACGGCCAATTCAGAGTCCTCGGGCATGTCCCTCGCCATGCTTCTCTAGCTGTCAGTCTCTCATGCTCCTCTGCCAGGACGAGATGCCTCAGGGGACTTGCCTTTCGTTGCCAAAACTGCAGAGCAGCTTCCCATGGCGATGCAGCCCCGCAGAGCAGACAGATATCCGCTGCCTCCTCGCCTCCGTAGGTACCTCTGATCCTTAGGTACCTCTGATCCTTCAAGGCACCCAAGCACCGTGGTCGCTTACCTTCTCAGACCCAGGCGCTTTAGCCGCGTCTGAGACTAGGACTCTTAGACTGCAGCCCCCGCACTACCCTCCAGTCCCAGCAACAGCCAGACTCTAAAATTTGTTTTTAAATATTAATAAATTCAGATAAATTGAAAAAAAAAGTGGATATTAGCCAAAAAAAAAAAAAAATACAGCATACCCAGGATACCATCCACAGATGCTTCAATACCACTTGAGAGGAAAAAGAAAGCAATCTCAGGGTGGGCAGAGTGAGGGAGGGACCAGGGCGGGTCAGGGTACAGGGAGGGGAAAATGGGAACATGAGCAGGTTTGGGAAAGTCAGGACTGAATTCCTAACGGTCAGCAGAGTGAATGGAAACAGGCGACCTTGTGAGTTGGCGGGTGGCAAGGGGGATTGTGGAACCCTCTAGAAAGTACCAGAGATGTACTGGTATGTGATGACGTACCTGGGATGTTAGAGATGTTCAGGAATTAGAGGGAAGGACCTTAGATGAAATGTCCATGAGTGGGGACAGGGAACTTGTAAAATCCAACTCCAAGAGAAAGATAAGGCATCAAATGTAGGGATAGGTTTGCCATTCCACAGTCAAAAACGTTGACTCAGAGTTGTCCCTGTCTAAAAGAGCTGCAGGGACAAAAACAGAGAAGGGACTGAGGGAAAAGAGGTTTGGTGACTGACCCAACTTGGAATCCAGCTCAAAGGGAGCCTCGGGGCCCTGACACTGATGCTATGGTGTGCTTAGAGAGAGGAGCCTACTGTGGTGGCTGTGTGAAAGGCCCAACAAGCAGCTGAAAGAACCAGGCTCAGATGGTTATACCTAACTAATGACAGAATCTTTCTCTGGGTGGGATTGAGGTGTGGAGGACTATCACACAGGGACATCTCCAGGGCACAGATAAAAACTGGAAGCTCAATATTTCTTTCCATCTAAGATCAAAGGTCCTTTTTCTAGATCCTTTAGATGCAGAGTTTGCAATGTACTAGTATATCAGGGAAAGACTGGAAGAAGCTGAGGATGGCGATTCCATAGCAGTCTCAACTAACTTGGACCTCGGAGATTTCTCAGACACTCAGCCACCAACCAAGCAGCATACACTAGCTGATATGAGGCCCCAACACATATACAGAAGAGCCCTGCCTTATGTGGCTTCATTGAGAAAAAGAAGCACCTTGAGAGACTTGAGATCCCAGAAAGAAAGAAGGTCTGGTGGGGTGTAAAGATGGGGTGGGGACATCATCTTAGAAACGGTGGAGGAGGAATTGGATGAGGAACTGTCAAAGGGTGGGCAAAATGGGGATAACAACTGGATTGTAAAATAATAATAATAATAATAATAATAATAATAATAATAATAATAGAATGGGAATGCAAACTAAAATAATTAATGATCCCCCTCTTCTACTAAAATCTTATCTTCCTCCTTTTACTAAAATGTACAAGATACAGAAAGTAAAGTTTTCACCTGAATTTCTACAGAAGAAGCACCTCCACCATGAAAGGAGTAATACACTAGAAATATTGGGCATCCAGTTCCCATCTGTGCCCTAGAGATGTCCCTGTGCTACAGCTCTACACACCTCAATCCCACTCAGAGAAAGCTTGACCCCCCCCCCCCCCCAGGAATGCTGACATACCTAGGCTCACAGGCTCACAGACTCACTGAGACAGCTTGCTCTCTAGGAGTTCTTACACACCCAGGCTCACAGGACCAACATGCTCCATTCAGAGACAGTAAGGTCAGCTAACTACAAAGATAACCAGGTGACAAGAGGCAAGTACAAGAACATAAGCAACAGAATTCAATGCTACTTGACTTCATCAGAATCCACTTCTCTCACCACAGCAAGCCCTGGATATCTCATCACAATTGCAAATCAAGACTCAGATCTAAAATCTCATCTCATGATGATGATAGAGGACTTTTAGAGGGACATACATAACTTCCTTAAAGAAATACAGAACACAGGTAAACAGGTAGAAGGCCTTAAAGAGGAAACAGATAAACTTCTTAAATAAATACAGGAAAACACAACCAAATAGGTAAAGGAATTGAACAAAACCATCCAGGATCTAAATATGGAAATAGAAATAAACAAAATCACAAAGGGGGACAACCTTGGAGATAAAAATTTTAGGAAAGAAATCAGGACTCATAGATGCAAGCAAAACCAAGAGAATATAAGAGATAGAAAAGAGAATCTCAGGTGCAGAAGATACCATAGAAAACATTTACACAACAATCAAAGAAAATGTAAAATGCAAAAACCTCCTAAACCAAAACATCCAGGAAATCCACGACACAACAAAAAGACCAAACCCAAGAATAATAGGTATAGAAGAGAGCAAAGATTCTCAACTCAAAAGGCCAGTAAAATCTTCAAAAAAATTATAGAAGAAAACTTTCCCAAACTTTCTCTTTTCCTAAAAAAGAGATGCCCATAAACATTCAAGAAACTTACCCACCAAATAGATGGACCAGAGAAGAAATTCCTCCTGTCACATAATCATCAAAACCCCAAATGCATAGAACAACAACAACAACAACAAAAAAGAACATTAAAAACTGTAAGGGAAAAAGGCCAAGTAACATCTAAAGACACACCTATCAACATTACACCAGACTTCTCAATAGAGACTCTTAAAACCAGATCTTGGGCAAACATCCTACTCTCCCTAAGAGAACAAAAATGCCAGCCCAGGTTACTATACCCAGCAAAACTGTCATAGATGGAGAAACCAAGATATTCCATGAGATAGCCAAAGTTAAACAGTATCTTTCCACAAATCTAGCCCTACAAAGGATACTAGATAAAAAACTCTAACAAGGGGAGGGAAACTACACCTAAGAAAAAACTAGAAATTAATTTTTTACAACAAACACAGAAGAAGAGAGCCACACAAAAATAATTCCACCTATAAAAACAAAAATAACAGGAAGTAACAATCATTGGTCCTTAATATCTCTTAACACCCATGGGTTCAATTCCCCAATAAAAAGACAGAGACTAACAGACTGGATATGTAACCAGGACCCAGCATTTGTGTCTATTTTAATTTTTCTATATATAGACTGCCAGTTAAACCAGCACTGTTTATTGAAGATGATTTTTCCCATTGTATATTTTTAGCTTCTTTTTCAAAGATCAAGTGTCCATAAGTATGTGGTTTTATTTCTGGGTCTTCAATTATATTCCATTGATCAGTTTGAATTTCTCTGTACCAATACCATGCAGTTTTTAATCACTATTTCTCTGTAGCTTAAGGTCAAAGATGATCATTTCCCCCAAAATTATTTTTTTGTTAATAATTGTTTTCAATATTCTGGTTTGTTTGTTTGTTTGTTTGTTGTTTTTCTAGATGAATATGAGAATTGCTCTTTCCTTGCTTTAAAGAATTGTGTTGGGGTTTTGATGGGGATTGTATTGAATCTGTAGATTGCTTTTGGTAAGATGCCCATTTTTACTATGTTAATTCTACCAAACCAGGAACAAGGGAGATCTCTCCATTTTCTGAGGTCTTCTTCAATTTCTTTCTAGAGAGACTTGAGATTGTTGTCATACAGTTCATTCACTTTTTGTCTTGAGTTACCCCAAGATATTTTATGTTATTTGTGACTATTGTGAAGGATGTCATTTCCTAATGTCTTTCATAGCCCATTTATTTTTGTGTAAAGGAAGGCTACTTCTTTTTCTTTTGTTGTTTTTGTTAATTTTATATCCAGCCACTTTGCTGAAGTTTTCAGTGGTAGACGTTCTCTGGTAGAATTTTTAGGGCCGCTTATGTATACTATCATATCTTCTGCAAATAGTAATAGCTTGACTTCTTCTTGCCAATTTGTATCCATTTGATCTTTTTGTTGACTTATTGCTCTAGCAAGAACTTTGAATACTATATTGAATAGATATGGAGAGAGTGGGCATCCTTGTCCCCAGCTTTAGTGAGGTGGGTTGCTTCAAGTATCTCTCTATTGAATTTGATATTTGCTGTGGGTTTGCAGTAAATTGCTTTTATTATGTTTACATATGTGCTTTTAATTCCCGATCTCTCCAATACTTTTAGCATGAAAAAATATTGCATTTTGTCAAATGGATTTTTAGCATCTAATAAGATGATCATGTAATTTTTTTCTCTGAGTTTGTTTATATAGTAAATTACAATAATGAATTTTCATATATTGAACCAACCTTGCATCCCTGGGATGAAGCCTACTTGATCATGGTGAATGATAGTTTTGATACGTCCTTGGATTCAGTTTGCGAGAATTTTATTGAGTATTTTTATGTAGATGTTCATAAGTGAAATTGGCCTCTCTTTTTGTGTGTGGGGTCCTTGTGTAGTTTAGGTGTTAGAGTAATCATGGCTTCATAGAATGAATTATGTAGTACGCTTCATAGAATGAATTATGTAGTACTCCTTCTGTTTCTATTATTTGGAATAATTTCAATAGTGTTGCGATTAGCTCTTCTTTGGAGGTCTGGTAGAATCCTGCAATAAAGCTTGCCCTGTTTTTGTTTGTTTGTTTGTTTGTTTAGGAGGTTTTAATGACTTCTCCTATTTCCTAAGGGGCTGTTGGCCTGTCTAGATATTTTATCTGCTTTTGATTTAACTTTGGTGTATGGTATCTTTCTAGAAAACAATCCATTTCAGCTAGATTTTCCAGTTTATTGAGTATAGGCTTTTGTAGTAGGATCTGATGATTTTTTAAATTTCCACAGTTTCTGTTGTTATGTCTCCCTTTTTATTTCTGATCTTGTTTGCTGGAATACTGTCTCTGTGTACTTTAGGGCTTTTTTTGTTTTTTTTTGTTTTTTTTTTGTTGTTGTTGTTGTTGTTGTTTTTGTTTTTGTTTTAGGCTAGGGGTTTATCTATCTTGTTGATTCTTTCAAAGAACCAGCTTTTGAATTTGTTCATTCTTTATCTCATTCTTTTTTGTTCCTTTTTGTTTGATTTTTGCCCTAAGTTTGACAATTTCCTGCCCTCTTCTCTTCTTGGGTGTGTTTGCTTCTTCTTGTTCTTGGGCTTTAACTTGTGCTGTTAAGATGTTAGTAGCATCTCTTCAAGTTCTTTACTAGGGAACTCAGTGCTATGAGTTTTCCTCTTAGCTCTGCTTTCATTTAGTCCCATAAATTTGGATATGCTATGCCAACTTTTTCATTGAGTTCTAGGAAGTCTTTAATTTCTTTCTTTATTTCTTCCCTGACCAAGTTGTCATTGAGTAGAGTAATTCAGTTTCCATGGGTATGTGGCTTTTCTTTTGCCTTATTCTGTGGTGATTTGATAGGACACGTGGGATTATTTCAATCTTCTTGTATTGGTTAAGGATTGTTTTGTAACCTATTATATGGTTACTTTTTGAAGAAGGTATCAGGAGGTGCTGAGAAGATATATTCTTTTGTTTTAGGATACAATGTGCTGTAGATATCTGGTAAATCCATTGGATCATCACCTCTATTAGTTTTAATGTGTCTCTGTTAAGTTTCTATTTCAATGACCTGCCCATTGGTGAGAGTGTGGTTGTGAAGTCTCCCACTATTATTGTGTGCTGTTCAATGTGTGCTCTGAGCTTTAGTAAAGTTTTTTTTAATGAAAGCAGGTACCCTTGATCTTGGGGCATAGATGTTTGAAATTGAGACTTTCTGTTGTGTCAATTTTTCCTTTGATAAATGTGAAATGTCGTTCACCATCTCACTTGATAACTTTTGGTTGAATGTCTATTTTATTGGATATTAGGATAGTTCTAGCTTGGTTCCTTGGGCCATTTGCTTGAAAGACTTTTTTCCAGTCTTTTACTCTGAGGTAGTAACTGTCTTTGTTATTAAAGTATGTTTCTTGTATGCAACAAAGTTCTGGTCCTGTTTGTGTTCCAGTCTCTTATCTCATGTGTTTTTATTGAGGAATTGAGTCTGTTGATGTTGAGAGATATTAAAGACTGATAATTGTTAGTTACTGTAACTTTTGTTGTTCCATGTGGCATTCTGTGCATGTGATTCTCTCTGTCTTTTCTTTGGTGTAAGTACCTTCCTTGTGTTGGAGTTTTCCTTCTAGAATCCTCTATAGGGCTGAAATGGTAGATAGATATTGTTGGAATTTGGTTTTATCCTGGAATATTTTGGTTTCTTCATCTATGCTGATTGAGATTTTTTTTTTCTGGGTATAGTAGCCTGGGATAGCATTTGTATTCTTTTAGGGTCTGAATGACTTCTGTCCAGGCTCTTCTGGTTTTTAGGGTCTCTGTTGAGAAGTCTGGTATAATTTTGATAGATCTGCCTTTATATGTTACTTGGCCTTCTTCCCTTACAGCTTTCAATTTTTTTCTTTGTTCTGTGCATTTAGTGTTTTGATTATTATGTGATGAGAGGATTTTCATTTCTGGTCCAATTTATTTGATGTTCCATAGGCTTCTTGTACATTTATGGCCATTTTTCTCTTTAGGTTAGGGAAGTTCCCCATCCCCCATTCCTATACACCTCTGTTCAATTTCCTGACCCTCTGTACATCTCCTCCATCTCCTCCCATACCCGATTCTGTCCCTCTTTTTCCTCTTCCCCTCTTTTTTTCTTCCAAGTCCCTGCCACTTTCTACTTCCCTTGATGATTTTGTTCCCCTTACTAAGCATCCACACTTTGGATTTCCTTCCTCTTGAGCTTCATGTGGTCCCTGAGTTGTATTGTGGGTGTTCCATGCTCTTTGCCTAATATTCACTTATCACTGACTACATACCATGTGTGTCTTTTCGTGACTGAGTTACCTCACTCAGAATGATATTTTCTTTTTTGTTTTTGTTTTTTGTTTATTTGTTTGTTTGAGATAGGTTTCTCTGTGTATCACTGGCTGTCCTGGAACTCACTCTGTAGACCAATCTGGCCTCTAACTCAGAAATCCGCCTGCCTCTGCCTCCCAAGTGCTGGGATTAAAGGCGTGCGCCACCACTGCCCGGCTTCTTTTCTTTTCTTTCTTTCTTTCTTTCTTTCTTTCTTTCTTTCTTTCTTTCTT
>JADRCD010094466.1:0-14601 GCA_019843815.1 Montemys delectorum | reverse complement strand
GCCTATAGGAGTACCAACTGGAGGAAAGCATTTCCTAGAAATGAAATGTCACCTGCCTTTCTTGGTAATTCGAGGCATTCTATCCTCAGGTGAAATTTGATATAGTGTGAGATTTATGTCTGCTCACGCAGACACACATGAGCAAAATCACCAATATACATAAAATAACAATAAATAAAAACAAAGATGTAATTTTCATGTGGATTTATCTACTAGAAGGTAAATCTTCTTGAAAAGTCTTTATAAATACACTTTTAAAGTGTTTTAAATAATATTTAT
Organism: Montemys delectorum; assembly: GCA_019843815.1. Classification (NCBI taxonomy): domain Eukaryota; kingdom Metazoa; phylum Chordata; class Mammalia; order Rodentia; family Muridae; genus Montemys; species Montemys delectorum. Next base: position 14,322 of record JADRCD010094466.1, on the reverse strand, counting down.
TTATTTATATATTTATTTATTTTATTTATATTAGTGCTCTTTCTACATTCACATCTAAATGCTTGAAGAGGGCATTAGATCACATTATAGATAATTATGAACCACCATCTTGTTGCTGGGAATTTAACTCAGGACCTAACCAATGAGTCATCTCTCCAGCCCCAAATACACTTCTTAATGTATTTAAATGTTTGTTTCTGAATAACAACAGAGAGCAATATCTAAAACAGATCTTCTTACAGAGTCTTACAAAATAATCTCTATTGGAAGCTGCACCATCTAGGAAATATGAGGTCTCACAGAGCAGCGAAGTTTTTTTCCGACACCCTCATAGCAATAAGAATTTTTTATGAAGGGCAATATGTTGCTGCTCTTTCGATCTTAACAGCAGTAACTGTCAGTGTGGCTTGTCATATGATTAATAATTCTAACTGTATGAACTGGAGTCTTATAAAAACACACTACATGTTACTTCTTATTTTTCTTACTTCACAACATGTTTGAAAAAATGATTTGTACAAGATTCTTTAAATAGATCAGCACTTCATTAATAACAATATACAAATTAAATATCTTTGTAAAGCCGAAAGAAGTTAGTGTGCTGCAGTGAAATTTTAGCCTGCTCTTGTAAGTCTTTAGCATGTCAAGGACACTTACTTGAAAGAGCATACATAAATACAGTATTTGTAGCTGGACTGAAATATGGTAAGGCCAGTGCTGCTGTTGTCCAACACAACATACGTGCTTCCCTAGAGAGATAACCAATGAATCCAAGCTTTTATGTAGACAAATGACCATTAACAGTTAAGGACTCAGTAATTTCAACTTTTAACTAATCTGGGATATGAAAAGTCACAAGGTTTGGATTTTGTTTCAGGGCCTAAGCAAAACTGTGTTTATATGAGAAGCTGTGATGGGTAATCATTTATTTTAATTAATCATTTTATTTGTTTATATTTCAAATGATATCACCTTTCCCAGTTTCCCCTCCACAACCCCCCCCCCATCTCATCTCCCCCTTTCCCCTTTGCCTCTGTGAGGATGCTCCTTCACCCACACATCCACTCTCACCTCACCCTTCAAACATCCCTCTGTGCTAGGTGGGGCATCAAGCCTCTATAGAGCCAAAGCCCTCCCCTCCCATTGAATTCAGATAAGGCCATCCTCTGCTACACATGTATCTGGAGCCATGGCTCCCTCCATGTGTACTCTTTGGTTGCTGATTTAGTCCCTGGAAGCTCTGGGTGGTCCGTTTAGTTGATATTGTCCTTCCTATGAGGTTGCAATCCTGTTCAGTGCTATTATCTCTAACATTAGTGTAAAGACATCTGATGGCAGTGACTTCTAGTAAAGAAAGGACATCATTCAACCTCCTTTGGAATGCACCAGATATAGGAGAGGGTGTAGAATAAGAAGAAAATGTCTTCCTGCCCATAGCATGCCTTCAACTGCCTCATTAGGGATTATTATCCTTCACAATTAAGCAAAAGGTATGTAAAAGGATACAGGAAGTAAACAAATTCTCATCTATATTATTATTGTTGTTATGCTTAGTACTAAAATGGAGAGAAAACACTTGGAAAATGCAGTGATGTTTTGAAATGGAGGGAAAACCTAAATAAAAGAGAAAGACAGTAGCTCTGACAATAGATGTTCCAAAAGCCAATAGTGGCCATGTGATAGTGGATTGTGGAAGGGATATTGACATTTGTTAAGACTTGATGTTTGGATACTTTAGTGAATTAGTGTGACTTTCCTCATGAGTGACAGATCAGTCAATACTGCACAAATAATTTGTTATTTCTGTTAATTCTGAGTAAAGATTTTTACCTTTATTTTGCACACCGTTGAATTATTTTGATCTTCTTGACTTTTATTTTTTTATTTAGCTTCTTTAATTACCCAAATAGGAGAAGAATTCTCTTCTTTAGACTGCAGAAGTCTCCTTGACTGTAACTCAGTAGTTTCATGTTCTCACTCTGCGAGGAGATGATAATTTGCAGATATTGTCGAACTGCCCTAGGGAGAAGTTTGTAAGACTAAGATCTCCTGCACTCATTTGGATTTACTCAGTGGGGTGAAATTGAATCATTGCGAAATATGAGATAATTCACAGAATCTTTTTATCTTACCATAAGGCTTCTCACCAGAACATTGCACCATTTGGCTGGTATTATCTGAACGAGGTCTGAGAAGGGAAGTTGAACAAATTATCTTTTGTATGTTTATGGAACATAAAACATAGTCGTCCGGGGAAAACAGGATCATGAAAGTGATAGTCGCACATACAGGGAAATGCCAATATCCTAGAGAATATTTTTGGAGTTTTAATCATTTGAATGCCTTAGTACTCTTAGCAACTGATTTGTAGTTAGGATAAAAAAAAAACCTTTCATGCTTATGAGTCTTTGTTTTCTAATCCTTCTATTAAGAGAACACACTGCTAAGTAGAATTTATAGATAGTTCTAGCACAATGACAAGCAGTGTTTACATGATACCACAGAGGTACTGGAAGATTTAATCTCTTCTGTGTTACCACACAGGTTCAAAACTGTTTTCACAGTCACTATGTGAAATATATTTTATTATGTTGATGTTTTATTTTTAAAATTATTATTAAAAGACAGTGTTATTCAGCCTCAGCTGTATTACATAGAACAATTTGCTATGATGAATTGATATAATACTCAGTGTATATATTGCTATAAATCTTTTCATCAAATAATTTTGGTTGTACTTAGTGCTAAGAAAAAAAACATAAGGGATTTGGCTTTAGAGTGAGAAACTGGTAGCTTGTAAGGTTAGGATTTACCTTGAAAACATTGACAAAACTCTGAAAGCATTTTTCATAAAGATAGAAGTATTTTTGGTAGTTGAGACCAGGGCTTAATGCATGCTAGGCAAGTGACTCTCTCATTAAGCTTTATTCCCAGGATTTTCTTTCTTTGTTTCCTTTATCCTTTCTCTCTCTCTCTCTCTCTCTCTCTCTCTCTCTCTCTCTCTCTCTCTCTCATTATTCTGTGACAAGCTCTGCTAAGGTGCTATGGTGTCTGAACTCATTTGTAGCCCAGGTAAGTCTTAAACACAAAATTCTCTTGCTTCAGCCTCCTGAACACCCAGGATTGCAAGTTTTTGCCACCAGCTCCTTCTGAAGTAATAGAGTTGGCAATGTGAATGTTGATTAGTAGTAAACCCTGAAAAACATCTTAAATTTAGGCGATACTTTATTAATGTACTCCTTACTAACTCATGCTGAAATCTGGTTAGTAGTGATTCCATGTGTTATTTTTTGGTAATATGGGGGGACAATTTTTTCAAAAATATTTCCAAAAATATATAAAGATCTGACAGAATGTGTAAATTCAGAAACCAGATAAAAATATTGAAATTTTGCTTTAAAATTATCACTTGTGTATAAGCATACTCAGATTTCATTTAGAGAAGCTTGACTACTTTACCAAGTTGTTTTCAGATAGCGTATCTTGGAGACAGAGAATCCTGGAATCTCAATCTCTCAAAGCAAAATGTGTTTCTTCACTGTCTGTTGTGAGCTTGATTCTTCCTTACTCCAGTCTGTCTTTGTACCAGCACCCAGAGTGACTGAGGAGTTCTATTAGGGATACTGATGGTCCCTACAGCACAAAGGGAAATATCAAAGCATGAGCTGTAACAGTTGAAGGTCAGCTCCTAAGAAACATACATCTCTTTTCAGCATGTCTTCTATTTCATTTGTGAGTTCAACAGCAAATGGCCAAATAGTTCTTCCACAGTGAAATAATAGTGGGAGTCAATGTATTAGACAGAAGCCTAATAATAGTTTGAACAATACTACACATCTGATATAGACTTGCTTTTAATTATTTGTCATTTGAGAAAAGATAAAAATTCTATGACCGTACATTGCTAAATATCATGTCATTGATATTAATATGCAGTTTTATTCCATGAATCTTATGCTTTTACAATAATCAATTAATGGATTTTTAATATTATTACTTCCACCACTCCTTCTGTAGATACTCTAGTTTGTTCTCATCAGCTATATTGTATCTAGTCACACACACTCATGAGTATGATGGTATCTTGTCCACCAGAGGCCAAGTCTGCTTATTAGTTATTAGCAGTTTACACTGGATAGCATGCTGATGAAATTGGGCCCATGTGAGCTATTCTGGGTACTGTCATTTTAAATTATTAAATATGATTAATGTATATTTTATTTTTAAGTAAATTAATGCTACAAGGCATATTTTACTATTTCTATTGACATTAACAAATGAAGAGAGGGTTAGGAGATAAGATAGTATGTCTAGGGTTATAGCTATGTGCTGCTTAAATGGTATCATTGCTTCTGTAGTCTAAATTATATCTTCTATTACCTGAATTGTCCAATTACATTTTTCTCTAAAAAATCTTCTCTTTTGTCATTGTGATTTCAAAGTTACTTTCTTCTCTGTGGTTGGCATCTGGGTTTTTAAAAATGATGAGACCTGGGAATGGAGAGATGACTTAGAGGTTAAGAGCTCTGCCTTCTCTTTCAGGGGTCTGAGTTCATTTCCCAGCAATCACATGATGGGTCACAATCACCTATAAAAAGACCTCATGTCCTCTTCTTGTAAGCAAGTGTACATGCAGATAGAGCACTCATATACATAAAATAAATAAACAAATCTTTAAAAACAGATGAGAACTAGTTGTATCATTTAAGATCAGAGTTGACATGTATTTCACATTGGACAATACATCACCATGTTTATTGTTGCTGTTGCTATTATTTTGAGAAGGGTAATCTTGGCCCTCTTGCTCATCATCTTTGGTATCAGATTTCAGGGATGTGCACCATAACTCCCTAGTTCAGATTTTCATTTTTTTCCAGTTTCACTAGGGCTTGTTATACACAATATTCCAGGCTTGTATACAGTTTAAGATTACACAACCTGGTTCATTTTGTGTCTTTGAGTATCCTACAGATTCCAGGCAAATTTCTGTACCAAGTGATATACCTGTATTCAGAAATTGTCCCAGGACATTGAGAGATGCCTTGCTTTCCCATTAGATCAATCATCGTTTATATATAAATGCATACATACGCACATGCACACACACATACATATACATATTTTTTTTTCTTGAAGCAGGACTAGCCCATGTCTTTACCTTTTTGGAACAAAATTATACTTCATATTGCTACTAGAGCTTATAGTAAAACTTTCTTTGGATAAGAGAAATGGAAAGACTTGTTACCTGTCAATACTGCAAAGGACTTTATGAAATCTTCATTGGATACTTTGTGTTTCTTTTTTCTTTTGAAGCATTCAATCTTTTATTTTATTCATTGATTGATTGATTTTTACTTTTTTATTAAACTAATTTATTTTTTACACTCCATATTCCATCCCCCCCAATCGATGCTACGACTGCTCCACATCCCACACCTCCTCCCTAGTCATCCTGTCTCCATGTGGATGCCCCCAACCCCCTAGATCATCTCTAATTGAACACAGAGATGATCTGGAACTCCTCTACTGTATGTTATGTTGGGGGCTGCATATCGGCTGGTATATGCTATCTGCTTGGTGGTCCAGTGTTTAAGAGATCTCGGGAGTCAGGATTAATTGAGACTGCTGGTTCTATAGGATCATCCTTCTCAGTTTCTTTCAGCCTTCCCTAATTCAACAACAGGGGTCAGATGCTCCTGTCCATTGCAAATATCTGCATCTGACTCTTTCAGCTGCTTGTTGGGTCTTCCAGAATATGATCATGTTAGGTCCCCTTTTGTGAGGACTCCATAGCCTCAGTAATAGTTTCAGGCCCTGGGACCTCCTCTTGAGCTGGATCTCACTTTGGGCCTGTTGATGGACCTTATTTTACTCAGGGTCCTCTCTATTTCCTTACCTGTAATTTTTTCAGATAGAAACAATTATGGGTCAGAGATGTGACTGTGGGATGGCAACCCCATCCCTCACTTGATGTCCTGTCTTCTTGCTGGAGGTGGGCTCTATAAGTTCCCTCTCCTTACTGTAGGGCATTTCATCTAAGGTCCCTCCCTTTGATTCCTGAAAGTCTCTTGTTTTCCAGGACTCTAGTACATTCTGGAGGGTCTCGCCAACCTCCTATTTCCGTAGGTTGCCTGTTTCCATTCTTTCTGCTGGCCCTCAGGGCGTCAGTCCTTTTCTCTCATCCAATACCAGATCAGGTTCCCCTCTCCCCACTACTGTGCACCCCCTGTCCACATTCCCTTCCAGGTCTCTCCCTCCCTCCCCACTGTGGTTGCTTTCTTCTCTCTCCCAAGTGAGACTGAGGCATCCTCACTTGGGCAATTCAGGTTGTTGACCTTTTTGAGTTCTGTGGACTGTATCTTGGGTATTCTGTACCTTTTTTTTTTTTTTTTTTTTTTTTTGGCAAATATCTACTTATTAGTGAGTGCATACTATGCATGTCCTTTTAGGTCTGAGTTACCTCACTCAGGATGATATTTTCTAGTTTCATCCATTTGTCTGCAAAACTCAGGGTATTCTCATTTTTAACAGCTGAGTAGTATTATACTGTGTAAATGAACCACATTTTCTGTATCTACTCTTCTGTCATAGGACATCTGGGTTGTTTCTAGCTTCTGGCTATCACAAACAAGGCTGCTATGAACATAGTGGAACACATGCACCCCTGTGGCATGGTAGGGCATCTTTTGGGTATATTCCCAAAAGTAGTATAGCTGGGTCTTCAGGTAAATCTATTTCCAATTTTCTGAGGAACCTCCAGATTGTTTTCCAGAGGGGTTGTACAAGTTTGCAATCCCACCAGCAATGGAGGAGTGTTCCTCTTTCTCTACATCCTCTCCAACATGTGTTATCACTTGAGATTTTGATCTTAGACATTCTTGATTAGTGTAAGGTGGAATCTCAGGGTCCTTTTGATTTGCATTTCTCCGATCACTAAGGACTTTGAACATTTCTTTAGGTGCTTCTCAGCCATTTGAGATTCTTCAGTTATGGTTTAATGAGCTGTAACTGCATTAACCCCACCGTGGGGAGGACGCACTGCTGGTCCACATTGGCTCCATGGGTGAGAGAGCCCTTCCCTTGAGTTGGGGCCAATACAGCAGGGGTGAATCTTGTGAAGAGTTTTTTCCTCCACATTTTGAGATTTTTTTGATAAATGGTTAGTGTGTCCACCCCTAACATCTGTCCACTTTGTCTAGACTCCACCTGTCCACTCTTCCTTTGTTCTAAGTTGTGAACCCGTTCTTGTCTTTCCCCCACTGTGTGTTTAAACCTTAATTGTTTGCGATGTGAACCTGTGTTGACTAGCTGGAAAGGTTTTTTGGGGTGGGTGGGTGGGAAGGGGATCCTGAATAGTAGAGGCCAAGTGAGAATAAGGTTTGTTTGTTTTATTTTTTTCCCCAAAAGAAAAGGAAGGAGGGGTGAGTGGGTACTTTTTCTTTTTTTAGGATTTTTTTTTAAAGCTGCCTTTGATATGTCCACTGGGCTGAGGGTGGAGACCTCAGGCAGGAGCCCACCCATAGTTCACTCTTCCCTATGACAACTTCCCCAGATAGCATTAGCCACCCTGGGAGGGGGGAGGAAGGAAGAATCTAGCTTTGGGGGTTCCACCTCTCCCAAGTCTCCTTTTATTGAAATAAATTTTGAGGGGGAAAGAAAAACCTTACATGTGCACTGAATTTCAAATAAATGAAAATGAGACATGGAAAAAAAATTCTTGGTTTAGTTCTATACCCCACTTTTTGATTGGATTGTTTGGTTTTTTTGGTGATTAACTTCTTGAGTTCTTTATATATTTTGGATATTAGCCCTCTATTGGATGTGGGGTTAGTGAAATTTTTTCCCAATTTGTAGATTGACAATTTGTCTTATTGATTTTGTCCTTTACCTTACAGAACTTTTCCAGTTTCATGAGGTCCCATTTATCAATTCTTGATCTTAGATCACGAGCCATTGAAGTTCTGTTTAGGAAATTTCCCCCTGTGCCAATGAGTTCAAGGCTCTTTCCCACTTTCTCTTCTACCAGATTCTGTATATTTGGTATTATGTTGAGGTCCTTGATCCATCTTGACTTGATCTTTATACAAGGTGACAAATGTGAGTCTATTTTCATTCTTCTACATACAGACAGCCAGTTAGATCAGCACCATTTATTGAAGATGCTTTCTTTTTCTAGTGCACATTTTTGGCATCTTTGTCAAAGTTCAAGTGACTGTAAGTGTGTGGTTTTATTTCTGGGTCTTCAATTCTATTCCATTTATAAACATCTGTCTCTGTACCAATACCATGCAGTTTTTATCACTTTTGCTCTGTAGTAAAGCTTGGGGTTAGGGATGGTGATTTCCCCAGCTGTTCTTTTATTGTTAAGAATTGTTTTCACTATTCTGGTTTTTTTGCCTTTCCAGATGAATTTGAGAATTGCTCTTTCCATCTCTTTGAAGAACTGTATTTGGATTTTGATGGGGATTGCATTGAATCTATAGATTGCCTTTGGTAGGATGGCCATTTTTACCATGTTAATTCTGCCAATCCATGGGCAAGGGAGATCTCTCCATTTTCTGAGATCTTTGATTTCTTTCTTGAGACTTGGAGTTATTGTCATATAATAACTTGTATGGTGTCTTAGTTAGGGTTTCTATTCCTCACAAACATCATGACCAAGAAGCAAGTTGGGGAGGAAAGGGTTTATTTAGCTTACTTCCACATTGCTGTTGATCACCAGAGGAAGTCAGGACTGGAACTCAAGCAGGTCAGGAAGCAGGAGCTGATGCAGAGGCCATGGAGGGATGTTCCTTACTGGCTTGCTTCCCCTGGCTTGCTTAGCCTGCTCTCTTATAGAATCCAAGACTTCCAGCCCGGGGATGGCACCACCCACAAGAGGCTCTACCCCCTTGATCACTAATTGAGAAAATGCCCCACAGCTGGATATCATGGAGGTACTTCCCCAATTGAAACTCCCTTCTCTGTGATAACTCCAGCCTGTGTCGCGTTGGTTCACAAAACCAGCCAGTACATATGATTAGAGTTACCCCAAGATATTTTATATTATTTGTGGCTATTGTGAAGGGAGTTGTTTCCCTAACATGTTTCTCAGCCTGTTTATCCTTTGTATAAAGGAAGGGTACTGATTTATTTGAGTTAATATTATACCTGGCCATTTTGCTCAAGTTGTTTATCAGCTGGAGACGGTCTCTGGTAGAATTTTTGGGGTCACTTATGTATGCTATCATATCATCTGCAAATAGTGATACCTTTATTTCTTCTTTACTGATTTGTATCCCCTTGATCTCCTTTTGTTGTCTTATTGTTCTAATTAATACTTTGAGTACTATATTGAATAGGTATTGGGGGAGTAGACATCCTTGTCTTGTCCCTGATTTCAGTGGGATTGCTTCAAGTATGTCTCCATTTAATTTGATATTGCCTGTTGATTTGCAGTAAATTGTTTTTATTATGTTTAGCTATGGGCCTTGAATTCCTGATGTCTATAAAACTTTTAACATGAAGGGTATTTTATTTTGTCAAATGCTTTATCTGATCATGTGATTTTTTTTTACTTTGAATTTGTTTATATGGTTAATTGATTTTCATATATTAAAGCATCCCTGCATTCTTGGGATGAAGCCTACTTGATCATGGTGAATGATGGTTTTAATGTGTTCTTGGATTTGGTTTGCAAAAGTTTTGTTGTATACTTTTGGATCAATTTTCATAAACAAGATTGTTCTGAAGTTCTCCTTTTTGGTTGGGTTCCTGTGTGGTTTAGTTATCAGCATAATTGTGGCTTCATAGAATGCATTAGGTAGTGTTTCTTCTGTTTCTATTTTATGAAATATTTTGAGAAAAATTGCTATCAGATCTTCTTTTATCGTCTGGTAGAATTCTGCACTAAATCCACCTGGCCCTGGAGTCTCTTTGGTTGGGAGGTTTGTAATAACATCTTCTATTTCCTTGTGTGATATTGGTCTGTTTAAATAGTTTACCCACTCCTGATTAACTTTAGTATGTGGCATCTGTCTAGAAAACCATCCATTTCATCTCAATTTTCCAGTTTTGTTGAGTATAGACTTTTATAGCAGGATCTGATGATTTTTTGAGTTTCCTCCATTTATGTTGTTTTGGCTCCCTTTTCATTTCCAATTTTATTAATTTGGACACTGCCTCTTGGCCCTTTAGTTAGTTTGGCCAGCAGTTTATCTATCTTGTTGAATCTCTCAAAGAACCAGCTTTTGGTTTTGCTGATTCTTTGTATTGTTTCTATTTGGTTGATTTCAGCCCTGAGTTTGACTATTTCCTGCCTTCTACTCCTCTTGGATGAGTTTGCTTCTTTTTGTTCTAGAGCTCTCAGGTATGCTGTTAAGTTGTTAGTGTAAGATCTCTCCAGTTTCTTTACCAGGGCATTGTGTCCCATAAGTTTGGGTATGATGTGTCAACATTTTCATTAAATTTCAGGAAGCCTTTAATTTCTTTATTTCTTCCTTGACCAAATTGTCATTGAGTAGAGAATTGTGGGGTTTCTGTAGTTTTTGCTGTTATTAAAAACCAGCCTTAAGGCATGATGATCTGATAGGATGCATGGTATTATTTCAATCTTCTTGTATCTGCTTAGGGTTGTTTTATGACCAATTATATGCTCGGTTTTGGAGAAGGTACAATGAGGTGCTGAGAAGAAGGTGTACTCTTTTGTTTTAGGGTGAAATATTCTATAGATATCTGTTAAATCCATTTGGTTCATAACCTCTCTTAGTTTCACTGTATGTCTGTTTAGTTTCTATTTCAATGACCTGTCCATTAGTGAGAGTGGAGTGTTGAAATCTCCCATTATTATTGTATGGGTTTTAATGTGTGTTTTGAGTTTTAGTAAAGTTTCTTTTATGAATGTGGGTGCTCCTGTATTTGGGGCATAGATGTTCAGAATTGAGACTTTCTCTTGGTGGATTTTCCCCTTGATGAATATGAAGTGTCCCTCTTCATCATGCTTGATAACTTCTGGCTGAAAGTCTATTTTATTGGATATTAGGATGGCAACTCCTGCTTGCTTCTTGTGACCATTTGCTTGGAAGACCTTTCTCTATCCTTTTACTCTGAGATAGTGAATGTCTTTGTTTTTGAGATGTGTTTTTGTATGCAGCAAAATGGTGGATCTTATTTGTGTATCTAGTCTGTTAGCTTGTCTTTTTATGGGTGAGTTGAGTCCACTAATATTGAGAGATAGTAAAGAGAGATGACCGTTGGTTCCTGATATGTTCGTTTTTGTAGGTGGCTTTATGTTCTTGTGGCTCTCTGCTTTTAGCTTTGTTGTGAGATGCTTAATTTAATATCTTGTCTTTTCTTTGGTGCAGCTATCTTCTTTGTATTGGAGTTTTCCTTCCAGGATCCTCTGTTGCCACGCACTCTTTGCCTACTCCTCATGGACCTGATTAGGACCCCAGGTTGAGGGAGGCCCAGCTTAGCCGGCCTGCAGCACTCTGTACACCTGAGTTGGTAGATAGATACTGTTTGAATTTAGTTTTGTCCCAGAATCTTTTGGTTTCTCCATCTATGTTGATTGAGTGTTTTGCTGGGTATAGTAGTCCGGGCTGCTATTTGCGTTGTCTTAGAGTCTGCATGACCTCTGATCAGGCTCTTCTGACTTTAATAGTCTCTGTTGAGAAGTATGGAGTTATTCTGCCAGGTCTATCTTTGTATGTTAAGTGGCCCTTTTCCCTTGCAGCTTTTAATATTCTTTCTTTGTTCTGTAGGTTTAGTGTTTTGATAATTATGTGACAAGAAGATTTTCTTTTCTGATCCCATTTTTTTGGTGTTCTATAGGTTTCATGTACCTTTATGGTCATCTCTTTCTTTAGGTTGGGGAAGTTTTCTTCTATGATTTTATTAAAGACATTTTCAGGTCCTTTGGTCTGGGAATCGTCATTCTCCTCTGTCCTGATTATTCTTAGATTTGGTCTTTTCATTGTGTCCTGAATTTCCTGGATTCTTTGGGTTAGGAGTTTTTTATGTTTTGAATTTTCTTTGACAGTTGTGTCAATCTCTTTTACCATATATTCTAAAGCTGAGATTTTCCCTTATACCTCTTGTATTCTGTTGGTAATACTCACAACTGTAATTCCTGACCTTTTTCCTAGGTTTTCCATTTCCAGGTTTGCCTCCATTTGTGTTTTCTTTATTGTTTCTACTTCTACTTTTAGGTCTTGGATGACTTTATTCAATTCCTTCACCTGTTTATCTGTTTTTTCCTGTATGTCTTTTCATGAGTTATTGATATCCTCCTTAAAGTACTCTATTATCTTCATGAGTTAGGATTTTAGGACAGATTCCTGATTTTCAAGTGTGTTAGTGCTTTCAGGGATTGCTGTGGTGGGAGAACTGTGTTCTGATGATTGCCCATGTATTTTGGCTTCTGTTGCTTCTGGTCTTGCACTTGCCTTTTTCCATCTGGATATCCCTGGTGTTTGTTGGTCTGGCTGGCTGCATGGAGTCTGCCTCTTTTGTCCCTGGGTTGCTTCAGGTCTGCTGGTAGGTCTGCAGTCCTGGCTGTATCTGGCCATCTGTGGGGCCTTCCAAATGGGGGGATCTTCACAAGGGCAGAGAAGCTGCTGATCTGTTGCCCTGGCTGCAGAAGATCTCCTGGGAGGCCTTCAGGCAACTGCTCTGAGTGCAGTGGCTCCTCAGCAGCTCTGAGTGCAGCAGGTCCTCTAGGATAGATCAGGATATGGAGTCTTCATGGGAGCAGACCACCTAGGGGGTCTGCCCTAGCAGCAAAGACTGGGAAGGAAGGGTGGAAGGGACAAAAGGGGAATGGTATTCGGGAGGGACAGAGTTTTGTGGATGATGGGTCCATAGTCCACCAGGCTCTCAGGAGCAGCTCCAGGACTCGGTGGTAGTGGTGGTGGTGTCTGTGGTGGTAGGGTTCTTACCAACTGCACTGAGTGCAGTGGGTTCTCTATAATGAATCAGGACATACTATACTTTGTGTTTCTCAAAAAAACATACTCTGCTTTCATCTGCTAGAGTATCTCTCCTCCTTTCTCATCTTTTCATCCTTTCTCATGTGGCTCATGACCTTTTTTGAATAATTTTCAATGAGCTCTTGACTTATTTTTAAGTCATGTTCTTCTCTTTATGTCCCCTTGAAATTGGAACAATTTAACTGTTTTAGTTCTCCAGTCATACACCTCTAATCTTTGTGCCCTACTGTCCTAAGGATTTTCCCCGTCTGGCTATTGACATTTACTCTTCCTTAAGCACATTGGGGGCTAACAATGATAAGCATAATTTTTCCATGAGGTGCATACATATATGCATACTTATATAACTTTAGATCAGAACATCTCCCATATTTTCAATATATCATTTGTATTTTTAAAATTGCAATTTTGGTTTTCAGTAAACTTAATTTTTACCATTTGATATTATTTTTGTGGGTGATATTAGTAATTAATGTATAGAGGGAATTAAAAAATGATATCAGCATCCTGTGCTCAGTTTCCTACAAATATATGGCATATATTTTAGAAAAGATAATTAGCTAAGACATACCTTTTTTTAAATGCAGTATATTTCAAATTCTGGCAAGTCACAAATAGAATTATATTTAGGGAAATTTAGATTCCTTCTATTCTTGTCTCTGGCATAGGCTAAGACTTGCCTTTGTGATAACAGATTCTTGTCAGCTTGATAGCTGTTAAGATCTGCTCTTCCTTCCTCATGTTCCTCCTCTTTTCTCCAGCACTGCTGATTTTAGGGCACATGAAGATGTGTTTTGTGTTTGTCTAATACATCTAGAATTTTAAGCTGTCAACATGAAAGACAAACTAGAGAGAGATGAAAAATCTTCAGACAAGAGAATATGAGGTGCTTGAAGAATGATATAAGATTTGTGTTTGAGGGTTAAAATGTCAATTGAAGTTTATGGCCCAGGTGTCCTATAGGGAACATTAAGATAATTTGTAGTATACATTATGATATAATCTTTGATTTAAGCCATAGTTATTTTACTATTTGTTCAAAGCAATGACATTTATTTTTAAAAATTAACAAGCTTATTTTTGTGAAATACTAGTTATTTCCTGTAGTTTATCTTAAATCTTGGTATTCTAGCAATCTAATATTGATACGTAGCTCAAAACCCATGAAGGTGTGAAAAAATGTAAGAATGGAAGAAAAGGTCTTGAAGTGAAAAATAGAGAGTAAAGTGTAATAATATTCATGATAAATAATCAGGAGGACTAACAGGAAATGAAAATAATCAACTAGAGGGGACACAGTAGGAAAATTGAGTGTGTGGAATAAATTATAACAAAGTATATATATATATATATA